>JASDQU010243760.1:48110-60919 GCA_032191745.1 Picea mariana | reverse complement strand
TTTTCTTCCATCTTGAATAGGGATTGTGAAGGGTTCACAACACTTGAACTTGACTGCTCTTTTTCGGATTCTTTTCGCGACTCCTTTTCTTCATGATCTTATGATTTCCCCTCCGATTTGTTCTCTGAGTTAGAGCCTCCATCATCTCTAAACAGTCTGAGATTGCTTGCTAGAGCCACCATGAGAAGGTTCATATTGCGAATAATGTCGACAACTTGTGCTTCCAACCGCTCAAATCTCTCTTATGCTGGACCTTGAGGGTTATTATGAACAGACTTATCCGCCATGGCTATGGTTTCTACGACTTCTCTTTAAGTTGATTCATGGATCCTACAACTTCCCACAAAGACCCAAAATAAAAACTCTACTCTGATACCAATATGATATATAAACTGTCGTGGATATTCCACTAGAACAATTCGTCACAACAAATCTAAAAAAATACTAAAATATTTACTATTAAGGTTAATTTCCTTTATATCTCCAGAATATTTAGTTATTGATAAAATAGATAAAACTCAAAAATAATAGAGAACGGTAAAACACATTCACACCTTCCACAAATAAACACGAGATATGACCTAGGAAACCCAATACGGGAGAAAAATCAGTTAAAAGGTGAGGTTTCTCTGCTCTCTTTTCTCTGGTAAAGAAATTATGCAAGTACAAAGAAAGAGGCACTCTTTGTGGAGTTTCCTTTGACCTCTGGCCTATATCGCTACTACAGAAACTCTCCTTTGGTATGCTCACAAAATACCACTCTCAGATGTTTTGCTCAACTATGGAACAAGATACAATGCAAAAGAATCGAACCCCTTCTCCTCCTAGTGGCCTAGATTTTAACATCATTTGATAGCCATCTAGGGATAGGTTTTTGACTTCCTCAACCTTCAATTGTGATAAGGTTTTAGACCTTCTAGAATGTTCTTAGAAAATCCACTACATGGCTAGCCTCACATATCTAAGTAATGGAGGCTGACGTGGCATCCATTCACACCATGGTGATCAATATGGTAGGTCAACTTGCGGGAGGCACAACTTTCTCATATGAACTCTGACTCACAAACGGTCTCATCGTTGGAAAGGTATCAACATGTATAATTTAGAATATTCCTTCGTAGTAAGGTTTGGACCAAAAAAAAGGTTGGTTGATGCCTTGAAATGGCTCTGGAATATTTTTGACTGTTTTTTGGACCCAAATTTCCAAATTTGGACCAGCCACCGAAATGGCCTTGCAAGCTAATTCCTCCAATTTTTCCACCCAAAAATTAATGAGATAGATGATAAATAATATAATGATCCAATCCGGATCACAAGTTGTATACGAATCTTTCGAAACTGAAAAGCATCACCAAGTGACATTTCATGAAGAACAAGTTTAAAGAGCATGGAGAGTCCTTTAATTGGTTCATGCATAGGTTGTGCACCAATGAACATGGCATTAGTCACGAGTGCCAAGTATTTCCTTATGTTTGTTCATGACTATAGTAAAAACATGTGGGTGTACTTTTTGAAATAGAAATCTTAAATGTTTAATGAATTTCAAAAGTTTAAAGCATTAGTAGAAAAAGAGTCAAGGCGTCACATGACCACTCGTAGGTCTGAGAATGGCGATGGATTGTGTTCCAAAGAATTCAATAACTTTTGTGCTAAACATGGAATCAAAATTCGGTTCACTACACCCTATACTCCATAGAAAAATGGAGTGATTGAGAGGAAGAACCATACTATCATAGAGATGGCTCGATGTATGATGGAGAACAAGTGTGTTCCCAATAGGTTTTGGGCTGAGGCAATATTCACAATAGTATACCTGCTAAATAGATCTTTGACGATGGTGGTGAAGTTGAAGACCCCAAAGGAAGCATGCTCTAGGAGAAAGCCTAGAGTCATTTGCCTTAAGGTCTTTGGTTCTATTGCTTATGCATGGATTCCAAATCAAAAGATAACCAAGTTAGACCCTAAGAGCAAGAAACTAATGATCACAGGGTACAATGATAAAGCCTATAGATTGACTGACATTGACACCAATTAGTTGAGCTTCAGTAAAGATGTCAAAGTTGATGAGGAAGTTGGACCTTTCCAAACTTATTCAGAGACCAAAATCACAGAACAATAACTTGTTGCGACTAAAGACTCAAGTATCAAGCTTCAAGCAACTCCACCTAAAAGGACGGAGGATTCTGAGCATGAGGATTTTTCAAGATATGATTTTGATGATATTGATACAGGTACAAGTAGCCCAGATCATTGTGACAGTTTCGATGGGCGTGATCCCAAGAAGATACCAAAGTGGTGGCATAACACCTTTAGAGATGTTTGGGTAGGTGGAATGATCAAGGGATGATCATCGAGAGGTAAGAGAAAACAAAAACTCAACACAGTTAACTTTTTTCTAATGGCCAATCTCAAGAAGTAAATGAGCCACAGGTGTTTGTGGAGGAAAAAGGGACACCTGAATGGGAGAAGGCCATTGCAGTTGAACATGAAAGTCTAATGAAAAATCACACTTGGGAGCTCACAACTCTTCCACTAGGGAAGAAAACCATTAGCTACAAATGGGTGTACAAGGAAAATGGCACACTTGACAAGTACAAAGCACAGTTGGGAGAAAAAGGGTTCTCTAAATGCGAAGGCATTAACTAGGAGGAGACATTTTCTCCTATAGAAAATATGACCACCATCTGATTAGTTCTAGCCATGGAAACATAGTTTGGCTAAAAGGCCCACCAAATGGACGTGAACATACCTTCCTCAATGGAGATTTGGGGGAAGAGGTATACATGTATCAACCATAGGGATTTCAAGTTCTAGGGGAGGAGTATCTTGTTTGCATACTTGAGAAGGATTTATATGGCCTTAAGCAAGCACCTCAAGCATGGTACATTAAAATTGGTAGGTACTTGGATGAATACAACTTCCAGCAAAGTCCTATAATTCCAATCTATACATCAAAAGCATTGGTAATGATATCATTCTATTGGTCATTTATGTAGATAACATCATTATTTCAAGTAAATCTTTTGAACATATCAAATCTAATATAAGTAAATCTTTTGACATCACTAATATCGACCTTCTACATTACTGTCTAGGTGTAGAAGTTTGGAAAATAAGTAGCAACATTTGTCTCACAAACAAAATATGCCAAGAGTTCGCTTGACAAATTGCAAAATCTCGTCTACACCTACGGAGAAAGGGTCGAAGCTTTCAACCTAGACTGACTATAACGAAGTTAATGAGTCAATCTACAAAAAGTTAGTGGGGAGGTTGATATATCTTACAACCACTAGGCTTAATTACACTATGAGCTTCATTTCCATATTTATGACAACGTTGAAAGTAGACCATTGAACTACAACAAAGAGGGTGTTGAGATATGTGAAAGGGAAACTTGACTTTGGCAGTTTGTACAAAAAAAGAAAAAACCCTATGCTCTGAGTATAAAAGTTCAAATTAGGAAAGTTGTGTATGATAGAAAATCAACTTCTAGATATGTATTCGGTCTTGGCATGGCTGCAATCACATAGACTAGCAAGAAGCAACATGCAATAGCCCTTTCATTGACAAAAGAATAATATTGAGTAGTGAAAGGAGTGTGCGACGCAATTTGGCTCGAGAGGATGCATTCAAACATGAAGACGCAACAAACTAAGCCAACACCGCTACTTTGTAACAGTCAAGGGGTGCTCAAACTAGCTAAAAATCCACTCTTCCATGAACGTACCAAGCATGTTGAGATACATTGCCACTTCATCAAATAGTTTGTAAATGATGGATTTGATGAGTTGCAATATTGTCCTACAGAGAACCAAACAACAAACATTTTCACCAAATCTTTGAGTTCTAAAAAATATGTAAAATTCTGAAATAAGATTTGTGTATTTAGTAGATTAACCATTCAAAGAGGATGTTAAAGTAAATATCATATTATGATAATCAATTAAAATTAGACAGAGATTAACAAAATCACTTCGACTTTAGGTTATTTTATACGTTTATGTTTTATTTCACTTTAGTGTGTTTCTCAATCTATTCCACAACTATCACCTTATAAAAAAAAGCTTTCAATTTACCATTATTAATACAATATTGGTTCCTTTTACAAGTTTATGTTATCATTATATTAATGTTTTTAAAACTAGTACTAAATGTGCTTGCACATGTAAGCCACTTTCTTTTTAAAAAACACACATACATATTGTGAAATATTAATAATTAAGTAAAACACTTTCTTCAAAATAAAATGTTTTATGTTTTTATAATCTTTTTATTACTTTCTATATTGCTTGTACTTGCCATGATGAAAACTAAATTTTAGACAATTATACTTTTATATTCACACCAAGTCCCAAATCATAACTATGTCTTTTATTTTATTATTTTAAAATAAGAATAACTTTAATTTGGATTTTTCATCTTTTAATGTCCTTGAGGTTTGTGTTAAAGGTATTTATTGTTGGCATGTTTACAGGAAGAGTGTGTTTGTCATTGATGACAAGAACAACAGCGAAACCAAACCTTGCGTAAGAATCTGTTGCAAGGAGTGCACAGATCTACAATTTGACTAAGTGTCGAAGAGACTCTTTAAGGAGTCAAAGGAGCAGAAGGCAAGAAATCTCAAGAGGAAAAGCAACAATGGTCGTTGGATCACCGATCCAAAGGACCAACAACCGTCTGATCAAATCAAGGTGTGTGAGCCTTAGCGCTTTGCACGCGCGAGAGAGGGAGTCTGCCAAAGTTCGGAAGTCCCGAAGTGATTTGGGAACGTCCATCGTCGAGGAGGACAGGTGGCGCGAGATCCACAACTTCAGAAGTTTGTGGATGGGGAGGAGGTGAAAATCGCCAAAGACAAATCCTGACCATTGATCGCCAAGGGGAGTACGTGNCAATGGTCGTTGGATCACCGATCCAAAGGACCAACAACCGTCTGATCAAATCAAGGTGTGTGAGCCTTAGCGCTTTGCACGCGCGAGAGAGGGAGTCTGCCAAAGTTCGGAAGTCCCGAAGTGATTTGGGAACATCCATCGTCGAGGAGGACAGGTGGCGCGAGATCCACAACTTCAGAAGTTTGTGGATGGGGAGGAGGTGAAAATCGCCAAAGACAAATCCTGACCATTGATTGCCAAGGGGAGTACGTGTCAGCCGATCTGAAACTCCAGAAAAATCTCACTTCAAGAATTTCCAGTTGAGAACTGAAATACTTGAATCCCGGAGAGCTGGAGAGTCGAAACAAATTCTCAACCGTCGGATCATCTGAAGTAGATCTCAGTCGTCAGATTGTCCAAAGAAGATCTCAAGCGTGAGATCGTCCGAAGTGAATCTGGACCGTCGGAGCCAGAAGAGACGTGGCGTAAACCTGTGGACCTCGGGTAAAGTCCCGGAGTAATTCACAGTCGTCAGATCCAGAAGAAAGGTGGTATAAATCTGTGGATTTCGGGTAAAGACACGAAGTAAGCCTCAACCGTCCGATTCAAGTGGACACGCGACATAAATCTGCATACTTCGAGGGGAAGTGAAAGTTGAGATTTGAGATCTCAGAAGTCCGGAGATCTCAACCGTTGATTGAGAAAGGGGACACAAGACCATTGATCTAGTTGAAAGGTCAAATTCCTGAAGCAGAGGCAGAGTCACTGATTGAGAAGGACATGTGTATGCAGATCATCGACTCCGGAAGATTGACATACGAAGGAAAGCAGGGTTTGAGATTTGAAACTCCCGAAGCCCGGATCACGAAATAAATCACAATCGTTGATTTAGGAAGGTTAGATCTGATCCACATAACTTGAAAGAACAAATCTGAATCGTCATATCAGGAGCATCGTCAAGATCGTGAGATCGACGGTCCCATCGCATTACGGGGATTGAAGGTGCGCGAACTTTAAAAATTTGAGGGCGGGCCGCAATCGAAACCACAGTTTTGAAGAAAGGACACATGGAGGCTTGAGGTAAATTGCAGGGCAAAACGTAGTTTGATTTCAAACCACCTTTGGCTGCGCCCACAATTGTGTGGTCACGTGAGATCGTCGCCTAAGGTCATATCGAAAAACGGAGCTAGCACTCGTTAGGCTCTTAGTTCAGAGTTCGGGAATCGACTGTAACTGCCATTGAAGCCAAAGAATCTCAGAATAACGGCCACTAATGACGAACAGACTGGGTGTAACTACCAGAGAAGACGAAGAGTTGCCATGATTTTCTGGTAGAGAACTTGGGGTGAAAAAGACATGCAGAACTCAGAAGAGGCAGTGTGGATATAATGGATATGGAGCACAGAGCATATAATGAGAAGAAGAGCTTAACAACGAGGTGTGTGCGCAAGAGGAGAAAGAGCGGAGTATAGACGAAGAAGAGGACAGTGGATTCACATAGCATAGAAGTTGAAGAATGCAGAGGAGACATTGAGCTGTAATAGATCAAATCAGAGACAGATCAAGTAAATAAGTTGTGTAAGACTCAATCAAGGTGGTAGGGTGGTGCCAGGGAGGATTGTAGTCCTCTAAATTCTAGTTGGTGCTAGAATATATTCTAGGAGTCGGTGCTTCCATCTAGTAGCTACTAGAAAAACCTAAGAGTTGGTGCTCTCTGCAAGTTGTAGCTTGCTATCAAAGGTTGTAGCCTCATATTTGAGTTGGTGCTCAAAGACTATGATGTACATGAAAATTGGAGCTTTATTGACATCCTAAGAAGAAGAGGTTTTCTCCCTTTATGGGTTTCCTCATGAAAACCAATATCTCTGTGTATTCTGTGTGATTGATCAAATATTGTATATCTATGCATGTTAAGTTATCAACAACACATTAAATAATAATCTAGAAAAAATCAGAAAATAACATAAAAATTTCAAACTTATATATATAACTGATTCACCCCCTCTCAGTTATTCTTCCAACATTTATATATGCATATTGTGAAATATTAATAATTAACTATATTAATAATTAACTAAAGCAATTTCCAAAAAAATATGATATATAACCAACTAACTAATTTTCCATTAAACAATAAGTAGATGCAATGACTTAACACAACAGCATGAAGTTGGAGTATGAAAAAAAACGAATTTGAATTTGATATATATTTATTTATATAGTGAAGATAAAAAGTATTAAAAATTATTAAATTAAAAGACATACTTAAACAATATAATGCATTTTACAACATAATATTTGTTATAAGGCATTTAACGAGCTATCACATTTCCAAGAGGGTTTCAATAGCAAATTTATAGATGAAAATCTCATAAAGATTAAAAATTAAAATTAACATTGACGTTGAGCATCCGTTAACCAATGCTTGAGCATGCAGTGTAAACTAAACTTGATACTTGAGTTGTTCCTGCAAGGATAATAGTAGGATTAGTCTGGTGAAAGAAAGAACAAAAACTACAAAAGCATACTTTACAAACTAACACAATGAATGGGTAACGTTTTGAGCATTAAAATTTAGACTGTATATAACTTGTCAACATCAAAAACTCTTCTAATTCTCATGCATTATATTGGAAGATAAAATGATACTCATCTTCATTAAATTTTTAAAATTCAACTATTTATTATAAGAAAAACTAAGGATGTGGTATAGTGGTTGAGATGAGGTATTGCTATGCTAATTAATAATCAAGGTTTAAATTTTGGGGGACATGTATGTAAAAATTCTTACATAAGAATCTAGTTGCAAAGAAGAAACTAAATTGCTAAGTACAATAATCTAGTTGCTAAGAAGAAAGAATACTTGCAAGCATGAAACCAAAAAGAAAAAAGAGAGAATGAGTTATTGAATTTATTAGAATGAATTGTTTTACAATAAGAAAGTGATACATATATACAGAACTCTCCATGAGAGAAGTGCACACTAGGGTTAGGGCTTCCTTGTGCATGCACATTAACTCCAAAATTAATTAATTACCAGTGAGTGGAGTTAACTAGCCAAAAATTGAGTTGGCTAGCTATAAATGTAGTGGGCTATTATTGGAATTAGTACTTCCAAAAAAAAGACTAGTAGTAAGTGGATTTAGTTGTGTAATAATAGAGTTAATCATGCACAAGTAAAAACTCATGCATGTTGAACTAAACTCCATAACTTAAGTGACTAATAATAGAATTGGCATTGAGTGCATGCACGCAACTCGTGCAATCTGAACTAAACTCTAGTGGAAGTGTGCACTTGTCTACGAGGTAAATATTCCCATGGAAGGAGGAATATTCAAGGTAAAGTGTGCTTTGATCCTTGTCACTACCACCTGCTAAAAATAGACCTACTATAAATAGCTACTTGCTAAAATAGACATGCTATAAATAGTCATGTTATGTACTGAAGTGACTAATAATTGAAGTGACATTGAGTGCATGCATGCAACTCATGCAAGTTGAACTAAACTCTAGTGGAAGTGTGCACTTGTCTAAGAGGTAAATATTCCCATGGAAGGAGGAATATTCAAGGTAAAGTGTGCTTTGATCCTTGTCACTCCCACTTGCTAAAAATATACCTACTATAAATAGCTACTCGCTAAAAATAAACACAATATACATAGTCATGCTATGAATAGAAGTCCCCTGGAACAGTAGGAAAATATGGAAAATGTGCATGTACACCAACAATGTAACCCTTTATTACGCTGAAAAGACGTACACCTATTGACAATGAGCACAATTAATCACCTTTTAATCTAAAATTCTAATCTGATGGCTAACAATTGAAGATGTTGGCATATTCTTAGTCGTCCTCCCAAATCAATGAATGTGATTTCCTCTTCATAACTTCCTTGTATGTTTGAATGTATCCGTTAACCTGTTTACCTTTTAACATTTACCTAATCATATTAAGAAATTACTGTAGCAGTATATGATTGCCACGTTTAAATGATTAAACTTTGGATTTAGCACGCTGACTGTGCTGACTATAGACGCTCATTTTCTGGTTGTGAGTTTCATTTTCTGGCTGTACGTTTCATTTTCTATCCGCCCCTTTCGGCGTTCATCAGCCACGGTTTTGAGTGGTTGTGCTAGTTATAACTTAATTGAGTTTGACGAGATTTATATGAAACATTATTATAAAAAATTAACATAATTAGACAATTATCTTTAAACTAGTTATTTTAACAATATCAAGTGTCTATTATTTCTACATCAAAATTTCCAACTATCACTCTTCTATGCAGGGGATTTTGGTTGAATGGTTGAGACGAAGTCAACAACTGGTGATGATAGATATATGAATGTTGTAGGTTCTGGAATAGTTCAACTAGATAACGTTAATTTTAATCATGTATTATGTGTTCGTGAGTCTTTCCTACAACCTTCTATCAAAATATTAAATCACTTATTTAGGTGAAGGTAAAACGGAAGAATTTTCACCCCATGAAGTTGTGATGAAGGATTTAAAAGATCCTAAGCATGTCCTAGAAACTAGAATTGTTGATTATATTACCAAGTTGTACAGATTTGACAACCTTGGATTATCATCTCTTCCATAGGTTTTTATTGCTCATAGCGATGAGTTGAGAAAACTTTGGCATGGGTGATTTGGTCATCTAAATTATAGCTCATTGTAGCAACTATGTAATTAGAATATAGTGAGAGGTATTCCTCTCGTTTCTTGCAGAGATAGTGTTTGTTCCAATTGTGTTCTCAGTAAACATCATTAACACAGTTTTGATAAGTGTGCCTCTTGACACGCCTCGACCTCCTTGCAGCATGTTCATAGTGATTTGTGCAAACATCTTCCTTCTGCTTCTCTCTATCTTCAAGTACTTCTTAACTTTGATTGATGACTTCTCCATATGCACTTCAATTTACTTCTTAAAACTTAAGAGTGAAGTTTTTCACATGCTTTTGGCCTACAAGGCCCTTGTAGAAAAACAATCTAGATGTCAACTTTAGAAGTTAAAAACAAATAATTGGGGTGAATATGTTAACAACAAATTTACAACTCACTACACTGCACAGGGCATTTAGATTCAACATATTGTTCCATATACACCACAACAAAATGGTGTAGCTAAAAGAAAGAATCACATTAAAAAAATGGTAAATTGTATGATCAAATCTAAGAGATTAAGTCCTCATTTTTGGGCAAAAGCCATTAATTGTGCCAATTGCATAGTAAATCATACTCCCACAAAGGTTTTAAAAGATATAACAATTGAAGAAGGATGAAGTGAAATTAAACTAGAGGTAAGCCACTTTTGTGTGTTTGGTACAGAAGCATGGGCTCACAACGTGATGAGAAAAGGAAAGCATTATAGTCTAAGAGTGAGATGTGCATTTTTGTTAGATATTCTGAAGATGTAAAAGTCTATAGACTTCTTCAACCTCACTCCAATGAAATTATTATTAGGGGAGATGTTAGGTTTGATGAAGCAGAGTATTAAGCAACAACCAGTGCAAGTCAAGAAGCCATGTGGCTTCGACAAATCCTTTCAAAGTTTGGATTACAATAGCAGCATATGACCGCACTCCAGTGTAATAAGCACAGTGTCAATCAGCTCGTCAAAGATCCAATTCAACATTAAGCTATACACACACTTCATTAGACAACTTCAGAATTGCATAATCAACTCGCCAAAGATCCAGTTCAACATTAGTGCAGCAAACACATTGAGCTATACAGAGACTTCATTAGACAACTTCATAATTGCATTCTTGAAGTGCACTATTGCCCTATAAATGATCAAGTTGTAGACATTTTCACAAAATCTCTTACAGACGTAAAGTTTTCCAAACTTCAATCTATGTTAGGAATTCAAGAAGTTGTCATTAAAGGGAGATAGACCCCAATGCATCCTTCCTTTTCCTATAGTGTTGCCTTTGTAAATCCTTCAATTCTATCCCAAGTTGATCTTAAGGGGGGGTGTTAGGATATTTAGACACTTAGGAGTTAGTTAAGATCAACTAGTCTAATGTGTATTTAGATGAAGTGTATTTCTTTAGTATGCATTGTAATTATCTAATCCAATGGTCACGATTATGTTCTAGACATTAAGTGACCCAAAAATTCATCTTCTCCTCGATACTAATGGCTATGTTAATTCATGGCTTACCACCCAATTGGTCCATGAACTCTATTTAAAGAGCATGGAGGTTCATTTGTTAATGATCGATTGTGAAAAAATCATGTAAACTATTGTCCTTTTGCATTAAGATATTTCCTCAAGTGGAAATGATGGTTGGGACCGTGGGTTGTTTATCTCTTTGAGGGTTTTAACCATGTAAAACATTGGTGTACTGATCTTTGATATGTTTGTGTAAGCGGTTTCCTTATTAAGGTATTCGACCTATGTGGAAATACCCTATTTATCAAACTTTTGCAAAGGTAAAATCTGAGTTATGTTTAACTTTTGACATGACGGATTTAGACCCCTTACATTATTGCCTAGGCGTAGAAGTTTGGCAAACAAATAATCTTATTTTGTTTCACACACAAAATATTCCAAAGGTTTGTTAGACAAGCCTAGGATGGCAGATTGCAAAATATCATATACAACTATGGAGAAAGCATTGAAACTTTCAACCGAGACTGATTCAAAGGTAATCAGTGAATCAATATACAAGAAACTAGTGGGAAGATCGACTTATCTTATCACCACTATACCTAACTTGAGCTATGCAGTTAGCTATATCTCTCGGTTTATGCAAGCTCCAAAAATAAAACATTGGATAGCAGCAAAGAGGGAGCTACGATATGTAAAGGAAACATTGGATTTTGACATTCTATATGGGAAAAGCAAAGAACCCCAACTATGTGTCCATTCAGACTTAGATTGGACAAGATCCATGGATGATAAGAAGTCTACCACAGGCTATATGTTCAATCTTCGTATAGGAGAAGTTTCCTGGATCAATAAGAAACAACATCTAGTTTCACTTTCCTCTACAAACACAAAATACAAAGCAACAGCCAAAGTGGCATGTAAACCGGTGTGGTTTAGAAGAATACTTGCAGAKTTGCAAGTTCATCAAGATGAGCCCACAATGCTATTTTGTGATAATTAGGGAGTTCTCTTGCCAACAAAGAATCCTATCTTCCATGAGTGAACCAACCATGTTGATGTGTATTGTCATTTCATCCGACAACTAGTAGAAAATGGAGAAGTTGAGMTGAWATATATCCCAACTCAAGACAAACTTGATGTAGCCTTTAGAACGACCATGAAGGGAGGATGTTAAAGACTATATTTATTTAGTCAATAATGGTCATCTAGACTATAGACTTAGGGATATTAATAAAGTCACTCGTTGACTTAGACTAAATCATGCTTTAGTGTTGTATTGATGACTTGAATAATATTTAAATCATTTTAGGGTTCATGCATCTAGGGTTTTTTTCATTTCTTTACTATAAAAGGACATGTGCTCTCTTCATTTTATTATCTAAGTATTTATTTTTGTCATATAACTTTGACCAAAAATCTCTAAGAGAAATAGAGATATAGCCTATGACAAACTTTCATGTTCAAATATGACAGTTTTGAATAGTAATTTTCTCTTGAATCTCAAGGATAAAGATATGTCCTATCAAGAAAATCCACAAAATACCTTAATTTTTCATTGTTTAAAGAGTGTGTTGTTGTAGCACTTCTATTTATAAATAAAGGCATGTATCCAAATAAAAAGGAAGAAGAGCGTAAAGATGCTTATAGGTAAGGTGATATCCAGTTATACAAAAGGATAACTATAGGCTACCCTATAGATAGCGACTAGTTATTTCTGAATATATGAAATTAAGACAACAAAGATCTTGCTTAGACTAAAAGATGAATAAAGATGGGTTTTCCTAATGAAAGCATACACATTATTTGTGTATAAAATTAA
>JASDQU010243760.1:12996-37344 GCA_032191745.1 Picea mariana | reverse complement strand
AAGCAACACTACAGGATGGGATGGTGAGAAGTGACTTTCAGTGGCTAGGGAAGCCACAAGGAGAGATAAGGATATTTTCAGAGGTAGAAAGGTTAATTAATTAATTAAAGTGATTTAATTAATTAATTAAATATTAATAAAATGAAATTCACTTTGGAGGGACAAGGTGAGCCAAAAAGTATAAAGGAAAGGCAAGGACCTCTACTCATTCATTCATGTATGTTTATCTTTTGGATTTCTGGCTTCTAGCTAGAGGGCCCATCTCTTGGGGGTTTTGAGGTTTTGACTTAACAAACCCTAGAGGACGATTCGGTGGTGAAAGATTCCACCTAGCTTGTCCCAAGCTTGGTCTCGGAGATGCAATACTCTCCCACACCATTCTAGTTCTAGATCTA
This sequence comes from Picea mariana, assembly GCA_032191745.1. Classification (NCBI taxonomy): domain Eukaryota; kingdom Viridiplantae; phylum Streptophyta; class Pinopsida; order Pinales; family Pinaceae; genus Picea; species Picea mariana. Next base: position 36,949 of record JASDQU010243760.1, on the reverse strand, counting down.
CTCAGTGCAGGAGGGTTCTACACTAGCCACAGGCACAGGAAGAGAAGGAGGGCACACTATTGGGGGTTTCCAGCAAGGAGGGCGCCCCATTTATTGAAGGAAGGTTCGTTGCAAGAGTTTGAGGGATCCCTTGGAGATTTGAGCATTTGGGTTTTACTTGCAGGGCCTTGGCCATGATTTCTAGTGCCTCTTGAGAGAGTTCTATGGTACATATTATTTCCTAGAGCATTGGGACGAATTGGAGAGAAGGAGGACATTTTGGAGATTCAGAGCTATTCAGTTTGGAGGGGTTATACTTCAAATCTAACCCTGAGACTTCACATAGTGACTTGCAGTGTCCCGATCTATCTTTCTAGCAAGTTTCAGGGCATTTGGAAGCCTCCTTCATCAGGGACGAAATTATAGGGTTTAACAGTTTTAGGAGGGTGCAGCTCCATTGGAGGATTCAGCATTTGGAGGAGTTTCCCTTGGTATTTTGGTTTGAGATTTCAGGAGGGGATTCTACTCATCCCAATCTACAATTCGGCATCTTCAACATAGTATTTGGAGGTCTTTGATAGTAGGGCCGAAATTGTAGGGGTTGACAGTTTCAACAGGGCGTGGCATCTTCCAGCTTGGGGGTTTAGCATTCTTACGGCCCAGATCTACTTGTATTCAGTCTTCATTGTATATCCAGCCTTTGGAGGCTTATTGTAGTCTTCTATTAGAGCATTTTGTAGCAGCTCTATTGTCTATCTTCTTAGCCATCTGTTGAGCATTCCAGATCGGCATCTTCATTGTAGCAGGTTCTTCTATTTCATGAATAAAATCAGATGTGAAATGTTTTGGCTTGTCTATCATATTGCATATGGTTGAGGTATGTTCCATGATTGTATCTTCTTGTTTATTGCTGCAAAACACATATAAACACCTCAGTAAAACCCTAAGGCCGAAATCAAGAGGCCATCCTGCAAATAAACACATCTAAACAAGTAGATCAGCAAAGTGTTTGACGAAATGCCACAACCAGAAAAGTTTAAAAAGACACCAAAACCGTGATGATCCTGGCATAATGGCTTGGGATCATTACACATGCATTGAGCATTGTGACACGACCATGCACACTCTTTGGATGCCACAAGTGTGACATCATCACTCATTTTGAGGGGTTGACATGCTCTTTTGGACCATTTGACCGAGGTTGTTGCACTTGAGGACCACACGTACCTACTTTCCACTCATTTGGCATCTTTTAAGAAGGATTTTGGGTGATTTAAAGGAGTGAATCACCTTTGGAGGAATCACTCTCACACATGTGGGGCATTTTGGGAATCGTTAGAGCATTTGGACAGCCCTCTTATTTTTTCTAGATCGACACATGTGAGGGTCTCATGGAGCATTTTGAGGATGATTTGTATTATTTTGATGAGGACAAGCTCCCTAGATGGAGGAATCTAATTTATTTGTCCATGTCTATCCCCCTTTTTAGCAAGGCATCTACTTTGTAGAGGCATCTATACTCATCCATTATACAAGTGGCATTAGTCCACCATATTTTATTGATGTTGACTAGATCCTCCTTTGTTTGTTAGAGGATATTCTATTGTCGAGGTTGTTGAGCTATTCTCTTATAAATAAGAGCCTCCTCTTCATTTACAAATTTGTTAGAAGCATTTGGACTAAATCTCTTTTGCATTTGTCTCTTGTCTAAGGTTTTGTAGTGATATATGATCAACCTTTCATGAAATGTGGCACATGATTCTTGGATCATACTAGTTAGAGTTTTATTGCAAGTTTGAACTTGTCAAAGGCTACTTGGGCCCATAGAGGAGTGGTATCACTACATAGGAGAGGTAAGTTCTATCTCTTGGAGTGGTATCGACACAGAGGGTTCCATTCGTTGGTTGTTGAGGGTCTGGACGGACCGATCTGGAGGTTTATAAGCAGCAGAGCCTTTGGTGGTGGATATCCTATTGTTTTTGCAAAGAGGAAGTTTCCCCAAAAGCCATGGACAAGGAAGGACAAGATGGATGAGGAGACTCAAAGAGAGCTAAGGAGGAAGAAACTATATTTTAGTTGCAAAGAACCATGGGAGTCGGGTCACCGATGCATGGGGAAGGGGAAAGTACACTACATAGAGGTACTTTCCAATGAGGAGGATGATGGTAAGGACGAGGTAGTTCACATATAGGATAGAGGGCAGAGCAATGGTGATGCAGAGCCATCACACCCCGAGGTTACAACCAAGAAGGTGTCAAGAAAGTGACCATTGCCACACTTTCAGGAGTTCCCAAATATTACACCTTAAGGGTCAAAGGCATTCTACAGGGGCAGAGAGTTACATCATTGATTGATGGTGGGGCCACTCGCAACTTCATTGATGAAACAATTGTCACTTGGAGACACATCCTTGTGGAGGATTTCGAGGGTTTCGATGTGGTAGTTGTAGATGGGTACAACATGACATGTACTTAGAGGATCAGGGGATTGGATGTGACATTGGGAAACTATACATTGATCAATAAATTTTATGTGGTAGATTTGGCTAACACTCATATGGTATTAGGTGTCCAGTGGCTATACTCACTAGAAGACATCCTCATGAACAATCAGGAGATGAGGATGGAGTTCAGGGACAAAGAAGGTTAGTGAGTTATACTGAGAGGTATGTCGACAGGAGTTCCCAGGATCATGTCAAACAAACACATGGAAGCTATTTTTAGACACAGAGACGTGGCTTGTGAAGCAGAGTGCTTAATCACCATGGAGAGGTCATCACAGGATCGCCAGCACCACCATGTGGACATTCAGGCGTTGCTTGGGAAGCATGACAAAGTGTTTGGACCATTACCAGCAAGGAGACCACTTGACAGGGGATTTGAGCATGTCATTGAGTTAGAGGAGGGAGCGAAGCCCGTGATAACCACACCATACCGACATCTGAAGAAGTTCAAGGATGAGATAGAGAAGGCCATAGAGGAGTTGTTGGAGATGGGGCACATTAGGCCTAGCTATAGTCCCTTCACTTCTTCAATGGTACTGGTGAAGAAGAAAAATGGCACAATGAGGATGTGCATCGACTAAAAGGTGTTGAACAAGAAGACCATCAAGAACCGATACCCAAGATTGAGGAGTTGATAAATGAGTTGCATGGGGCGGTGTACTTCTCGAAGATTGATCTTCGATAAGGATACCATCAAATTCGGGTCAAAGAGAAGGACATCCACAAAACAAAATTCAGATGTCACTATGAGCACTATGAGTTTTTGGTCATGCCCTTCGAGTTGACCAATGCACCAGCTACCTTCCAGTCATGTATGAACAATATCTTCAACAAGCAATTGAGGAAGTTCTTACTGGTGTTCTTAGATGATCTACTAATCTACAGCAAGACGTGGGAGGATCATCTGAGACATATTGATGAGATTCTTAGCATCATGGGGGAGCAATCACTATTAGCCAAAGAGGCAAAGTGTGAGTTCAGGTTGACAAAGATTCTTTATCTAGGACATGTGATCAGAGTTAAGGGATTGCAAGTACATCAAGAGAAGATCCAGACGATCTTAGGTTGGCCCACACCCAGGTCACTCTTGGGGCTGCGAGGGTTCTATGGGATATGCAACTATTACAGGCGCTTTGTGAAAGGATTTTCACAACTTGGTGTGTCATTGATGGATCTCACCAAGAAAGGAGCATTCAAATGGTTTGAGGAGGCACAGGCAGCATTTGACAGAATGAAGAAGGTAATGAGCACTTGCCCAGTGCTAGCACTTCCAGACTTCTCTCAACCATTTGTTTTGGAATGTGATGCATCCGAAGAGGGTATAGAAGCAATGTTGACCACCTATCCAACTAGGGGGTCAACTCCATGTGCCATGAAGATATGCATCATCAGATGCTCATTTGACGAAGATTTTGGTTCTACAGGGCATTTTTGGCCCCAACACTTCTTTTTGTAACTAGAATTTTTGCACCCCTCCGTGGGTCAATAATGTAATAGGTCTGCATGGGTCATAGTTAGGTCAATTACCTTTGGATCGGTTCATTGGGAGAGTTCCTTTCACCGAGGGTTTTTTATCCTCAGGTTATCAATTSGACTTTTCAGCCTTATTGATTTCCCTTGATTTTTTCCCTCACACTTGCAATAATTCCTCCAAAGTRGTGAACGGCGTTCTAATGGGCTTATCTTCTGGTAACTTTTGTTTAGGAAGGATGTAAATGACCATGCATGACATCTTAGAAAGTTTCGCGGAATTCCCTTGACTCTAGATAAGTTTTTTTTTAATTAATTAATTTTTAATTAAATTTCCCTAAGTTTGGAGGTTTAATTATTTAATTAATTAATTATTTTTGAGCAAAAATTGTAAAAACTAGGTCCTTGGACTTTTGATAGGGGTATTTGTGCTCAAAAGAAATGGAATGAGACCCCCTACACCCTTGGACCAAGTTCCAGCTCAGTCGGACAACTTATGCTATGGGTTTGTCCACCCGAAGTGTCAATCAGTCAAAAACAACAATTTTAATTGCTAAGTCTTGACATAGCAAAAATGTAAAAATTGTAATAATGAGTTAAAAGGATGATGTAAAGGTGGATAAAGATAAAGAAAGGTTTCCTAACCCTTTCCTACCCAACCCAACTTGTTCTAACCTTTTTCTAAAACCCCTTACTCACTCACTCACTCAACCCTCACGCCCTCCTAGGGAAGTTACGCCCCCCTTGATGGTACAACATCGTAACTTGGGTTTTCCTTGGGTGGTGGACCCTTCTCTTGGTTGGTGTGCCTTCCCTCACCCTCCACATCACCCCTTAGATCATCCCCACTCCCATCCTAGCATTTATTCCCTTCCACTCCTTTCCTCTCCCCCAAGTGGTGCGCCCTCCTAAAGAAGTTATGCCCCCCTCACTTGAGAAAATTCTAGAAAAATATAATTTATTGAGTTGGGACCCCTTCCTTCTTGTGGCACGCTTCTCCTAGCCTCTCACTACCTCTTTTTCTTGATCCCAACACAAACCCACTCATCCACCTCATGGATCCACCTCTCAAACCCTAGAAGTTGTGCCCTACCCTTGGGATTCGTGCTTGGTGGTGGACACTTGGCATTGATCCAAGAGGGGTGAGTTTGCCTCTCCAAGTATAAATAGATCCCTCTCCTCACTTCTTCTTCACCATATCTTGAGCTATTGTTATGCTACTTGATTTTCCACTCTCTCTCTCTCTCTCTTTCTTGTCCATCTTCCATTCTTTGGCTCTTAGGGTTTTGGAGCAAGTATTTCTCCAAGATCCATTTTTGAGTATTAAAGGAGAAACTTTGGAGGATCATTGGAAGAGAAACAAGTATTTTTGTTCTTGCTACATGTAAGGTAACATTGTGAATATTTGATTTGATGATTGCATAGATTAGATCTTGGGTAAAGTGTTACTTGGGTAGATCTAACAACGAGTGTTCTTGTAGATCTATATATGTGGGTTTGCTAGATAGGGTGCAAGTATTTCATCTTATTAGCATATCCAATCATATTATCTTTGTATGCATATTATCTTGTCAAGTGTTGCAGGTTTGGCTTCAAGAGCTTTATTGGGATTGCCTCAAGGAAGAGTCCTCCCTTAAAGCACATATAAACTCCATATTTTTCATTATTTACTCAGTGTTTCATTGTTGTTCACTCCATATATATTTCAGCTAGCTTAACATAGTTGAATGGTCATTTACATCTATTTTTATCATTGGTTTTTAAGGAGAAAAATTTCTGCCCTAAAAACAGAAATTTTTCTTCACATTGTTGGTTGTGTGTAGCTTTTCCAGCAAGCATATCTTGCTGGTTTTTGCAGGTTTTCAGCAGGTTCAAGGGGTTATGTTGCCCTAAAATAACCACACAACACTCCAAGACCCTTCTCTTCAAGTGGGTAACAAATCTCAACCTCTACTTTTCATTTTCTAGCTAATTTTTCATTATTTCTCCACTTTTTAGTAAGTTCTTGCTTTCTCATAGCTTGGGAGGAGAATTGGTACGACCTACCTCCCAAGTGTGAGCTTAGGGTAAGTGCAATATTCAAGTTTTTCATTTCTAAAGCACCTCCTTAGGCTAGGACGTGGGGTTTGCTAGTGACTTGTTGATAAGTGTTTATTTGCTTGCTTCTCCTTTCTTTCTCTTTCAAAGTCATTTCTAAATTGCCTACACCTTGGGAGAGGAATACCCAAAATCGTAAGGCTAGGATAAATAATGTGTTTTGATCTCTTAATGCTTTAATGGTTTAAAATATTCTAGATCTAGATTTTCTCACACATTAATCCCTAGCTTAAGCCCTTGGGGCACAATCAACTTGTTTAGATTCTAGTTGCATGTTAGAAGCTCTTTTAAAGATTTATCGTGTTTACATGCTCTAATCCAACACACTAAATGGTTCATGCTTTAATGGTTTAGCAAGTGGATTTCTTTTCATGCTATTATATCTTTAAGGCCATTTGCCATCACACTAAAGCTAATTGTTGTTGGATAAAGTTGATAGTGTAGGCACACATCTAATTCTTCAAGCTTTTTACACTTAATGCTTTTCTCTTTAATGCTTTAACAACATAAGATAAGTGGTATAAGCTTGGAACTTTTCTTCTCTTTGGCAAGTTGTTCTTGCCCTTGTGCATTAATATTCTTTAACAAGCTTTCTCATGTTAATGGTTTGATCATGGTAAACTAAATCGTTATTTCAGCTTGCTTTACTTGCTATACATGTGTTAAGTGCTTCATTTTTATGCTTTCATAACACACTTAAGAAGTTGGAATAAGTTTCGGTTTTGACAATTAATCACCATTTTAAGTCATCATAAAGTGACCTAAACACTCTATAATACACCTAAAAGTCTAACCAATTGATATACCAACTTAATAGACTTAATATGATATCTTAAACCACCATCTTCACCATCTAAAACGGAAATTGAGGAGGGCAATGGAAGGTGCTAGGCTGGGGACGACCTCACAACGTGTAGCGTCCTTTCCGTAAAATTTCAATTTTTCGAGCTGACCTGTGAAGCTAGGGTAGGCCTCGTTGCCTCACTTCTTGAACATCCAGCAGTTATTTGGCAACCGGGGGAGGAGGTTTTTGGTGAAACACTTGATATGGGTAATTAAAATCTTACAATCTTAAGGAACCCTTAACTCACTAAGTAATCAAACCTGGGCTTAATCTAATACATCTTAAGGCTTAACACATGTAACTCAATCTTTCAATCTCATAATACAAGTAATGCTTTGTGGGTAAAATCAACTAAGTAAATTAATCATCGTGGAACACTTATGCTTTAAATTTATAAATCTTCTAAGAGTCCTTGTGAATCTTCATTGTGTTGATGTTGTCATTGAGGGGCAGTCCAATAGAGTAAGTGCTACTAGGGCATTCTTGGCTTTGATGTGTTGTTGATGCTCTTTCCTTGATCTTCTTTAATTCCTGCACATCTAAACAAAACGTGGTCAGCTTGTTGTGTTGTATCATTGTATCTTTAGCATTCTTTATTGTAAGTACTTGTATCTAGCAATTTGTGGAATAACTATTCTTTTGTAATCTTTTGTAATCATATTGTAACGAAACACCCTCTAAATCTAGTTGAACCCTTGCCCAACCTTAGGCACTAGTCTTAGTTGACCTAGGGAAAGGCTTGCTTGACATACAAACTAGTTGACCTGGGGAAAGGCTTGTTTGACATACAAACTCTTGCATCTTGCATTGTTGCCTTAGCATCATAGGTTAGACTCCCCTAAACCTTAACGAATTAAAATTAACTCCTACAACTAAACTCTAAATCTTATCTAGAAACTAGGGACTACCCCCCTTGGCTTCCCTAGGAGTAAGCCTAGACGAAAGAGGTTCAAGCCAAAGTGACAGCGTGGGCTTTGAACCTAGGCATTGTGCCTCCAAGGACACACTAAGTGAGCAGGACTTGGCTCACGTTTGCAAGTGTGTATAAGGACGGCAGCATCTTTGGCGTCGTTGCCGAGGGCAAGTCATTTGTCCTTGGTCAAAACGACTTAACTTGATTTTTTAAGAACTAAATAATAAAATTTTGAGTCCCTAAAATTCTTTGAGCTTGTATTGGTTAGCTTTGTGTGATTCCTTTCCAAGTGGCGACTCCATTGAAAAAATATAGCAAGTATACTACTAGGAGCACTTCACAAGGAGTGACTTATTCTTTTCCCGAACCCGAAAAGGTTTATAGGAGGAGACTAAATCGCCTTGCTTCTAGGAGACTGCTTGAAAGTCTTGGGGAAGAAGCACTCATTGATATCCAATTTTTGTTCCAAACTAATAATCAACCAACTGTTAATAATCCCACTAATAATCCTAACGTGATGATGAGTATCTTTTTGAGACCTTTGAACTTTGCAGCGATCCAAGGTGCCCCTCACGCAGTTCCTGAAAGGCCATTGACAAGTTACCTATCTTTCAGGGGAACAATGTTATAAGTGCTAAGACTCATATCCTGAATTTTTGGATGTGTGTGCAAAGATATTGTGGGGGTCATGATGAAGAAGATGTGAAAATGACCTTGTTTGTGTACTCTTTGGAAGGAGATGTTGCAGAATGGTTTACAGATTTTGATGCAGATAAGTTTAGCACCCTTGATGAGATATTGAATGAATTTAGGAAAAGATGGGGTGATCAAAAAGAACATAGATTCCAACTTGCTGCCCTTACCACTAGCCATAAGAAAGAAAATGAAACAGTGGTAGAATTCAACACTAAGTTTAATAGCTTGGTGAAAGGCCTTCATAATGACATTAAGCCATCAGATACTGCAATCTTGATTTATTATATAGAGGCATTTGAAGGTGAAATGAGGTATGCCTTAAGGGATAAGGATCCTCAAACTTTGGGAGCAGCACAAGCTACAGCTATAAGAATTGAACAAAATATGCTTGAGGCTAGGAAGTCCAACATTCCTGGTTTCACAAGAGGTTCTCCTTCAAAGATAAATGATGAAAAGAAGAAGAAGGATGAGGGTCAAGGATCATCGAGTGATGGAATTAAGGAATTGACCCAATTAATTAAACAAATGGAAGTGAACCATACCAATCAGATCAATGCTTTGCAAAATAGGTTGATCACTATGGAGAGGTCCCAAAGTAATAGACAACAGCACAAGCCAAATGATAAGTGGCCAAGAAGACCTCCCCAAAATGATCAAAGGCCACCTAATCCTTTTGAATCCACCAACTTGGTAGATCAACGCTCCATACCTCATTGTAGACCTTGTGGTGAGTTTCATGAGGAGTCAACTTGCCTAGTTTTCCTTGAAGAGTGTGATAATGATTATGGAAACCAAGGAAATGAACAAATAAATATGTGTGGTGAAAGGTACTATGGAGGTTGGATGGATTTTGAGGATCGTGGGAGTAGTGGAAACTTCATGAATAATGTTGATAAGGCAACAGAAAAGTATGGGCCCAAGCCCACACCCCAACAGGTTGCAGAAATGGCTAAGTATAGAGGCATTACATACCAAAGGAATGGAAATAAAAGTCAAGATAAAGGTCAAACAAATGTTCCAAAGGTATCTCCAACCCCTCCTAAGTCAAATGTGCCTATTAATGTTGAATTGAATATTGACTTAGGTGGATGGCTAAATCATGCAAAAATGTTAGTACCAGTATCAGAAATTATGAAGATCCCTTCACAAAGGGAAAAGCTACTTAAAGCCATAGATGATCCTCCTAAGAGTTTTGTTGAGAAACAACCAGTCATGGCTTACCAGGACGCACCAATAATTCTATAAAATTGGGATAGGGGAAATGAGAAAAATTTACCCTTCTACCTTTCTTTACCTGTGAATGACAAAGTGTTACACAATTGCATGCTAGATTCAGGGGCAAACTCAAATGTTATGACTAAGAAAGTGATGCAACAGTTGAACTTGAGAATATCTAGACCTTACCATAACATTTGTGCCATGGACAGTAAAACGATTGAAGTGCATGGATTGATTAAGGGTTTACAAGTACACTTAGCAGCATTTCCGGATATTATGTTTGAAATGGACATTGTGGTAATTGATGCTCCAGATGCTTGGGAGATGTTGTTGAATAGAAAGGCAACGACAGATTTGGGTGGTAACTTACAAATGGATTTATCTTATGCCACCCTTCCTACTCCAAATGGGAACACTTTAAAGTTGAACAGGGAAGTGTTTAGAAGATATCATATTGAAGATCCTAAAAATTCCAAGAATGAGTTAAATTTTACTGATGAGGGTCTTGGTAACTATGCCTTTTTGTCTAATTCCATTGTGCCCTTAGAAGATAAAGTCCAAGATGATGAAGTAGACAAAGTATGGTACATGAATTTTGATGGTGCTTTTTCTAGAACAGGAAAAGGTGTTGGGATTATACTTCTAGCTCCAAATGGTAAAGTTTTGAAATTTGCTTATAGATTGGAGTTTGATGCAACTAATAATGTGGCTGAGTATGAAGCTTTGCTCCTTGGTTTAGAACTTTGCAAAGATAGAGGTATAAGATGTCTAAACATCAAAGGAGATTCAGACTTGGTTATACAACAGTTAAAAGGCAAATTTTCTTGTAAGTCTGAAAGATTGAAGGGATATAGGAATGCAATTTGGGATTTAATGAATGACCTAGATGCCATGGACTTGATTGTTATTCCTAGAGAACAAAATTCAAAGGCAGATGAACTTGCAGTTGCAGCTTCCACATTTCAGCTTCCAGACAGTTTAATTGATGAAAACATTTCAGTTGAAGTGATCTTTAGACCATCAATTCCTAATAATGTAGACCATTGGCAGGTTTTTGATGATGACAAACAAGTGATTAAGTTTCTAACCCACATTCATGAATTTTCAGATTTAGGCATCAATATGAAAGAAGAGGGTTGTAACTACACTGAAATTGATGATGAAGTAAAAGCACCCCCTAGGCGAGTCATATCTTCAAAAAGGGATTTTGATAGACAAGATGGTCATAAGCAAAAAGAAGAGTCAAAGAAGAAATTATGCGATTACCTTGAAGTCAACATTGGAACTAATGACGAGTCTAGGATGGTAAAGATAGGCAAGACTACCCCTATAGAAGAAAGGAATGAAATTGTTAAGTTATTGAAAGAATATAGGGATGTCTTGGCCTTTAGCTATGATGAACTCAAATTTTATAGGGAGGATGTGATTTAGCATGTGATTCCACTTAAGGAAGAAACCAAACCTTTTAGACAAAAGTTGAGACAGTTAAACACCAAGTTAGCTCCTTTGGTCCAACAAGAGTTACAGAAAATGTTAGAAGCAGGCATCATTGCACAAACCAGACATTCTTCATTGTGTTCAAATTTGGTTGTTACTAGGAAGAAGACTGGGAAAATTCGGCTATGCATTGACTTCAGGAATTTGAATATTGTTTGCACAAAAGACAACTACCCCCTTCCCGAGATGGAAACTTTACTTCAAAGGGTAACAGGATCAGGAATGATTTCCATGCTTGATGGTTTCTCAGGTTATAATCAGATCAGACTTCAAGCAGAAGATAGGCATAAGACAGCTTTTACTACTCCATGGGGAACTTTTGAATATCTCAGAATGCCATTTGGTTTATCAAATGTTGGAGCTACTTTTCAGAGAGCTATGGATTATGCCTTTAGGGGGTTGATTGGTAAGTTGATTGAAATATATCAAGATGATTTGACAATCTTTTCTAAGGATGGGAAAACTCACATTAACCCACTTAGGCAAGTTTTGGACAAATGTAGAGAATTTGGCATTTCTCTAAATCCTGCTAAGTTAGTCTTTGGGGTGACTGAAGGCAAATTATTGGGCCACATAATTACTAAAGATGGGGTAAAGTTAGACCCAGAAAGAGTTGAAGCTATTGGTAAGGTGCTTTTGCCTACATCAAAGAAAACTCTTCAATCCTTCTTAGGACAAACCAATTTTGTCCATAGGTTCATTCCTAACTATGCTGAGATCATGAAACCTATATATAAACTACTCAAGAAGGATGTAAAATTTGAATGGAATGAAGAAAGTAGGCGAGCTTTTGAAACTATTAAGGCTGCAATATGTGAAGCTCCCATCCTTATTAGCCCAGACTACAACAAGGACTTTCAAATCTTCTCTTTTGCTTCTGAAAACACTATTGTTGGTGTGTTGCTTTAGAAAAATGATCAAGGCCATGAACAACCCATTGCATATATGAGTAGGGCCTTGCAAAATTCAAAACTAAAGTATCCCATGTTTGAGAAAGAGACTTATGCCTTAGTCAAATCACTCAAACATTTCAGAGTCTTCATTGGATATTCCAAAGTGATTGGTTATGTTCCTAATTCTGCAGTTAAAGATGTTTTATCTCAAGTGGAAGGATTAGGCTCAAGGGGTAGATGGATTGCTAAAATACAAGAGTATGATTTGGAAATCAAACCTACAAAATTGATTAAGGGTCAAGGCCTAGCAAAAATGTTGACTGAAAGTAATGAAAAGGCCTTGGGTATGGTTTGCCAAATCAATAATCAAGAATGGCCTCCTAATTTGTTAAAACTTGAACAAGTTGAATGGTACAAAGACATTATCTTTTATCTCAAAAATCTAACTTGTCCAAGCCATCTAGTGGGACACAAGGAAAGGGCTTTAAGATTAAAATCTTCTAAGTATGTTCTTACTAGAGATGGGTTAGGGTGGAAGAATCCTCATGGAATTATCCTTAGATGTGTGGATGACGTTGAGTCAAAGAAACTAGTGGATGAATTCCATGGAGACTTTTGTGGTGGAAATTTTGCTGCTAAAACTACTACCCACAAGATTCTCAGAGAAGGATATTATTGGCCCTCTATGTTTTCAGATGTACATCAGTTTGTTCGGAAATGTGAGCCATGTCAGTTTTTCACAGGAAAGCAAAAGTTAGCAGCACTCCCTTTGCAACCAGTTGTGGTTGAAGCACCTTTTCAGCAGTGGGGTTTGGACTTCATCGGGAAGTTTAGTGATAATTCAAGTAATGGTTATTCATGGGTTATCACAGCAACAGATTACTTTACAAAGTGGGTTGAAGCCATTCCTACAAAGTCAACAACTGAAAAGGTTGTGATGGATTTCCTAGAAGACAAAATCATAACTAGATTTGGGGTTCCATCAAAGATAGTGACCGATAATGCCAAGGCCTTTTGTTCAGCTGAGATGTCATCTTTTTGCTTCAAGTATGGTATTGTCTTGTCACATGCATCAGATTACTATCCCCAAGGAAATGGTCAAGCAGAATCAAGTAATAAAAACTTAATGACCATAGTTAAGAAGATAGTCGGTGAAAATAAAAGATCTTGGGACAGTAAAATCAAACATGCATTATGGGCTGACAGAATAACAAAGAAAGCTGCAACTGGAAAGAGTCCTTTTGAGTTAGTGTATGGTTTGGAGGCTAGGTTGCCCGTGCACCTTARACTTCCCACTTATGGGTCAGTTGAGGATGTTTCCACARAGCAGGATGCAGTTCAGAACAGGGTCAATCAGGTCATCGAGTTGGATGAGATCAAACGAAAGGCTTATGATCAGAATTGCAAAAATCAGAGTAAGGTAAAGAAGGCTTTCGACAGGTCAGCTAGACAGAGGGACTTCATGATTGGGGATACAATTTTGTTATGGGATAAAGGCAGAGATAAACCTGGAAAACATGGCAAGTTTGACAGCTTGTGGTTGGGTCCATATTTGATCAGAGAAATAGCAGGGCCGAATTCTTTTCATCTCAGCCATTTGGATGGTGAGCCCATCAATATTCCACGGAACGAGCAGCAACTCAAGCTTTTCTTCAGATGATGAGCCACTTGGTGTCCAAAGGGACACCCTCTGTAACGTATCTCTAACCTTTCTCCTTGTATTTCAATTTTGTATTATTTCATTCATTATGTCAATATGTACTTAGAAAAAAATTTCGGTATCATAGATTTCATTTTGTAAAATTATTAATGTTGTATGTTAGTTATTTCATTTTGTAAATGTTGTTTATAGCAGTTGTTTATTTCATTATGTATATACGTATTCTTATGTTGGTTATTGGTGAGCACTATGTTTTGTATGTGCTGGATTCTCGTATGCTCTCCGTCTCATGTGAGAAGATCGAACACACGTCCCCATGTGGAGCCAAATGTTGACCACCTATCCAACTAGGGAGTCAACTCCATGTGCCATGAAGAGATGCATCATCAAATGCTCATTTGACGAAGATTTTGGTTCTACAGGGCATTTTTGGCCCCAACACTTCTTTTTGTAACTGGAATTTATGCACCCTTGCGTGGGTCAATAATGTAATAGGTCTGCATGGGTCATAGTTAGGTCAGTTACCTTTGGATCGGTTCATTGGGAGAGTTCCTTTAACCAAGGATTTTTTATCCTCGGGTTATCAATTGGGCTTTTCATCCTTATTGATTTCCCTTGAGTTTTTCCCTCACACTTGCAATAATTCCTCCAAAGTGGTGAACGGCGTTCTAATGGGCTTATCTTCTGGTAACTTTTGTTTAGGAAGCATGTAAATGACCATGCATGACATCTTAGAAAGTTTCGCGAAATTCCCTTGAGTCTAGATTAGTTTTTTTTTAATTAAATTTCCCTAAGTTTGGAGGTTTAATTATTTAATTAATTAATTATTTTTGAGCAAAAATTGTAAAAACTAGGTCCTTGGACTTTTGATAGGGGTATTTGTGCTCAATAAAAATGGAATGAGACTCCTTACACCCTTGTGTTAGCACATAATCATGTACAGGGTATTTTCCTAAGGGAAGCGTCCCCTTGGGCGAAAAGAGAGATTTGGAAAACCTGTTTTATCCCAAAGTTTAAAGGGATGGCGCGTTATTTTAACGAGTAGGTAGGTTTGAATGATCAAGAACTGCCCGCCTAGATCTGCGGCCGAAGTTTCATTCCGGAGCCCCCTCGTCGTTCTATCTTTAACGGAGGGGGGGGGTCCGGAATTGGGCACGCATGTCTCAACGGTCAAGATTGGGGCGCCTAGATCAACGGCGCGCAAACGATTCTGGACCCCCTTTTCCATTCTGCCTTTAATAAGGGGTGGGGGGGGTCCGGAATGGAGTGGTATTGTCGTGGGGGCCCCCTCCTATCGTGTCGCCTTCTATGCTGTCTTCTCCCCTGCCATCTGTTCCCCACTTGTCCGTGTGACGTGGCCCGCTTCCTTTCGCTCCTCCTCGTCCTCCGACATCTGTCCCGCTCCCTTCCACGTCATCCCACCATAAATAATGTGTTCCCCTCTACCATTATATCCCATCACCTTTGTTCTTTTTCTTGTATCCTCCCTCTTGCCATGTGTCTCGCCCTTGTCGTCTCCTTGACCACTCCCCTTCCACTTTCCACGTCGAGCATGCCAAATCATCCCTGCCTAACCTTCGTTCATGCACCATCATGTGCCCCAGTCTTCGCACCGACCTCCACGCCTTATCTATTAGACCGTTCAGCCGATCCAGGTGGCACCATGAGAAGACCTCCACGTCCCAAAGGGGAGAGTTGACCAGGGATGCTCCCGATCCCAAGGAAGCAATTATTGAAGTTGTTGGAGGTGGTTAGACATCGTCTCCTCTATAAATGGAATGTCCGACAAAGGATTAAAGGCATGTCGATTCATCTGCAGGGTTGTCAGGAGTCTGATTGCGTCTGTCATAAGTGCACGATTATTCAGAGTCTGCATGCACAGACTGCCAGTAGACATGCAGACGCAATGTTTTTAATGCAATGTCTCGTTTTTGCTGTTGTTGTTTTGYTGTGAGTATATGTAGGCAGCTTTGCCATTTTTGTAAGCTGTCGATGGTTGAGCTAGGCTCCCGATTGTAAAGTTTGATGAAGCACTGGTTGCTCTGGTTATGTATTGGCACTTGAGACTTCTTGCCTTATGAATGTCAGCCTCTTTCCACCTCTCTGTTTACACTATGTTAGAACAGCTCGGAATTGGAGGATCCAGTCGAGTTGCGATGTTATAGGATGATGTATGTTGGATCACTGTAATAGTTGCATTGTTTCCAATCAGTCCTTGTATTTTCTCAACGCTGAATGATTTGGAATTKGAAGATCCAGTCAAATCACCTTTCAGTTCCTTTGAAACTCTGAACCAAGAGGATCTTGTATTCTGAGTTTTTCTTCCTCAAGCTGTTGAAAGGCCTGATGCCCAAGGCAGTCTTGCTCACCCCTCCTACCAAGTCTTCCACCTGCTCATTTTATAATCAACCCACTGACGCAAGTTAGATCAAGACCTCTTTTGTTTTACATACCAGGCCCGGTTTTCTGAGTTAAAGCGATACCTTCCTGGGTCTCTATCCATTCGACCACCCCATTAAATTATTTGTGACATAAACTGATGGGCGTTGGGCTCTGCTTTTGCCGCAATCCAGGAGTGACTTCGACACTAACACCTTGGACCAAGTTTCAGCTCAGTTGAATAACTTCTGCTATGGGTTTGTCCACCCGGAGTGTCAATCAGTGAAAAACAGCAATTTTAATTGCTAAGTCTTGACATAGCAAAAATGTAAAAATTGTAATAATGAGTTAAAAGGATGATGTAAAGGTGGATAAAGATAGAGAGAGGTTTCCTAACCCTTTCCTACCCAACCCAACTTGTTCTAACCTTTTTCTAAAACCCCTTACTCACTCACTCACTCAACCCTCACGCCCTCCTAGGGAAGTTACGCCCCCCTTGATGGTACAACGTTGTAACTTGGGTTTTACTTGGGTGGTGGACCCTTCTCTTGCTTGGTGTGCCTTCCCTCACCCTCCACATCACCCCTTAGCTCATCCCCACTCCCATTCTAGCATTTATTCCCTTCCACTCCTTTCCTCTCCCCCAAGTGGTGCGCCCTCCTAGAGAAGTTACGCCCCCCTCACTTAAGAAAATTCTAGAAAAATATAATTTATTGAGTTGGGGCCCCTTCCTTCTTGTGGCACGCTTCTCCTAGCCTCCCACTACTTCTTTTGCTTGATCCCAACACAAACCCACTCATCCACCTCATGGATCCACCTGTCAAACCCTAGAAGTTGCGCCCTACCCTTGGGATTCTAGCTTGTGCTTGGTGGTGGACACTTGGCATTGATCCAAGAGGGGTGAGTTTGCCTCTCCAAGTAAAAATAGATCCCTCTCCTCACTTCTTTTTCACCATATCTTGAGCTATTGTTATGCTACTTGATTTTCCACTCTCTCTCTCTCTTTCTTGTCCATCTTCCATTCTTTGGCTCTTAGGGTTTTGGAGCAAGTATTTCTCCAAGATCCATTTTTTAAGTAATAAAGGAGAAAATTTGGAGGATCATTGGAAGAGAAACAAGCATTTTTGTTCTTGCTACATGTGAGGTAACATTGTGAATATTTAATTTGATGATTGCATAGATTAGATCTTGGGTAAAGTGTTACTTGGATATATCTAACAACGAGTGTTCTTGTAGATCTATATATGTGGGTTTGCTAGATAGGGTGCAAGTATTTCATCTTATTAGCATATCCAATCATATTATCTTTGTATGCATATTATCTTGTCAAGTGTTGCAGGTTTGGCTTCAAGAGCTTTATTGGGATTGCCTCAAGGAAGAGTCCTCCCTTAAAGCACATATAAACTCCGTATTTTTCATTCTTTACTCATTCTTTCATTGTTGTTCACTCCATATATATTTCAGCTAGCTTAACATAGTTCAATGGTCATTTATATCTATTTTTATCATTGGTTTTTAAGGAGAAAAATTTATGCCCTAAAAACAGAAATTTTTCTTCACATTGTTGGTTGTGTGTAGCTTTTCCAGCAAGCATAGCTTGCTAGTTTTTGCAGGTTTTCAGCAGGTTCAGGGGGTTATGTTGCCCTAAAATATCCACACAACACTCCAAGACCCTTCTCTTCAAGTGGGTAACAAATCTCAACCTCTACTTTTCATTTTCTAGCTAGTTTTCAATTATTTCTCCACTTTTTAGTAAGTTCTTGCTTGCTCATAGCTTGGGAGGAGAATTGGTACGGCCTACCTCCTAAGTGTGAGCTTAGGGTAGCTTAGGGTAAATGCAATATTCAAGTTTTTCATTTCTAAAGCACCTCCTTAGGCTAGGACGTGGGCTTTGCTAGTGACTTGTTGATAGGTGTTTAGTTGCTTGCTTCTTCTTTCTTTCTCTTTCAAAGTCATTTCTAAATTGTGTACACCTTGGGAAAGGAATACCCAAAATCGTAAGGCTAGGATAAGTAATGTGTTTTGATCTCTTAATGCTTTAATGGTTTAAAATATTCTAGATCTAGATTTTCTCACACATTAATCCCTAGCTTAAGCCCTTGGGGCATAATCAATTTGTTTAGACTCTAGTTGCATGTTATAAGCTCTTTTAAAGATTTATCGTGTTTACATGCTCTAATCCAACACACTAAATGGTTCATGCTTTAATGGTTTAGCAAGTGGATTTCTTTTCATGCTATTATATCTTTAAGGCCATGTGCCATCACACTAAAGCTAATTGTTGTTGGATAAAGTTGATAGTGTAGGCACACATCTAATTCTTCAAGCTTTTCACACTTAATGCTTTTCTCTTTAATGCTTTAACAACATAAGATAAGTGGTATAAGCTTGGAACTTTTCTTCTCTTTGGCAAGTTGTTCTTCCCCTTATGCATTAATATTCTTTAACAAGCTTTCTCATGTTAATGGTTTAATCATGGTAAACTAAATCGTTATTTCATCTTGCTTTACTTGCTATACATGTGTTAAGTGCTTCATTTTTATGCTTTCATAACACACTTAATAAGCTGGAATAAGTTTCGGTTTTGACAATTAATCACCATTTTAAGGCATCATAAAGTGACCTAAACACTCTATAATACACCTAAAAGTCTAACCAATTGATATACCAACTTAATAGACTTAATAGGGTATCTTAAACCACCATCTTCACCATCTAAAACAGGGACTGAGGAGGGAAACGGAAGGTGCTAGGCTGGGGACAGTCTCACGGCACACGGCGTCCTTTCCGTAAAAACTCAATCTTTTGGGATGACCTGTGAAGCTAGGGTAGGTCTCGTTGCCTCACTTCTTGAGCATCCAGCAGTTATTTGGCAACCGAGGGAGGAGGTTTTTGGTGAAACACTTGATATGGGTAATTAAAATCTTACAATCTTAAGGAACCCTTAACTCACTAAGTAATCAAACCTGGGCTTAATCTAATACATCTTAAGGCTTAACACTTGCAACTCAATCTTTCAATCTCATAATACAAGTAATGCTTTGTGGGTAAAATCAACTAAGTGATTTAATCATCGTGGAACACTKGTGCTTTAAATTTATAAATCTTCTAAGTGTCCTTGTGAATCTTCATTGTGTTGATGTTGCCATTRAGGGGCAGTCCAATAGAGTAAGTGCTATTGGGGCATGCTTGGCTTTGATGTGTTGTTGATGCTCTTTCCTTGATCTTCTTTAATTCCTGCACATCTAAACAAAACGTGGTYARCTTGTTGTGTTGTATCATTGTATMTTTAGCATTCTTTATTGTAAGTACTTGTATCTAGCAMTCTTGTGGAWTAACTATTYTTTTGWMATATYTTGTAATCATATTGTAACRAAACAMTCTCTAACATCTAGTTGACCCCTTGCMCAACCTTAGGCACTAGTCTTAGTTGACCTAGGGAAAGGCTTGCTTGACATWCTAAAMYCTTGCATCTTGCATTGTTGCCTTAGCAYCATAGGTTAGACTCCCCTAAACCTTAMCRAATTAAAAWCAACTCCTAGAACTTAAMATCTAAATSTTATCTAGAAACTAGGGACTACCCCCCTTGGCTTCCCTAGGAKTAAGCCTAGATGGAAGAGGTTCAAGCCAAAGTGACAGCGTGGGCTTTGAACCTAGGCATTGTGCCTCCAAGGACACACTAAGTGAGCAGGACTTGGCTCACGTTTGCAAGTGTGTATAAGAACGGCAACAAGCAGTGTTGATGCAGAATCAAYATCCCATAGCTTTCGAAAGAAGGACGTCGAGGGAGCYAGAAAGGCTCTACTCCATCTATGATAAGGAGATGTTGGCCATCATGCATGCATTGGCTAAATTTAGACAATACCTAGTAGGAGGACGCTTTGTGATGAGGACCAACCACAACAACCTGAGGTATTTTTTGGTGAAGAGAGACGTGAGTGAGAGGCAGCAAAAATGGGTGAGTAAGTTGCAGGCATATGACTTTGATATCGAGTATGTAAAGCGCAAGAAGAATGTAGTTGCAAACTCCCTTTCTAGGAGACCTGCAACCTTCCATGATAGAGATTTCGACAGACTGGAAGTCCATTCTCTTGGTGGAGTATTCCAAGAATACATTCACTTGTGAGCTTATGGAGGGTATTATCCAGGATGACAGGTACAGGGTAGTGAATGACATCATCTACTACAAGGAGAGGATCTATCTTGTCCCTGAGTTTACACTCAAGGAAAAGATTCTGAGAGTAATTCATGACACAGCATTGGTAGGGCACCCGAGGTATCTAAAGACCTACAAGAAGGTGAGGGAGAGATTCTCTTAGAAGGGTCTCAAGGAGGACGTGCTTCGATATGTTAGAGAATGCATGACTTGTCAGCAGAACAAGTCGAAGCTTACACATCCTGTAGGGTTGCTTCAACATGGCATTGGAAGATTCGCTGAGTTTATTTTATGGGTTGTCCCACCTATTGTTGAGTCATGGAGTGATAATTAGGATCGATCTACCCAATTGATTGCAAGTCGTGGGTTTAGGCGGCCGCTAGGGTCTCTGTAAAGGGGTTGAAACCCCTTCTTTTCGGCAGACAGTGAGTCTGGAAGAGCATTGGCAAGTCGTAGGTGCCATTTCGTTGACAGAGGGTTCCATTCGCTAGTTGTTGGGGGTTGGACAGACAGACCTGGAGGTTTATAGGCAGCAGATCCTTTGGTGGTGGATATCCTATTGTTTTTGCAGAGAGGAAGCGTTGTATGGAGGAGTTATGTTGTTAGAAGATACAGGGCATCATTTCCAGGTTTTTTGTTTGTTTTTTTGTGTGTTCAAATGAAGTTTTGCAGCTGCCTTTGCCGCCATTAGGACCTATCTATTGTAGGGATACTTGAAGTTGTTGTTATAGCCACTAGAAAACTATGTATTGTTGTGATTTGAAGTACCACTCATAATAAAGATGCCATGGATGTTTCTTCTATATTCTATATAATGAAATACATGCAAATTGTTTGACAATATGTCTATATTTTAAAATATATGCAAATTGTCGTAAGCTATAACAGTATTAATGCAAAGTGTTTGACAAAAGGAAACAAAGAGAAACCACCTTTTTGGACAGCAAACATAATATTCAACCCAACATAGTTGGAGACATTACACAAAGTCACTAGTCTTCTTCCCTTCTAAATCCCTTAAAATCCAAATTTCATTTATTTTTCCTTTTTTTTTGTTTATGGTAAATTACCACAGAAAATTATCATAAAAATCAGATTGCATTTGAGCCACAAAAACCCCAAAAAATCTCATCTTAAGTGTTGATGCTAGTTGTAGCATCGTACAGGTATTTCTGCACAGGTCTATGTGTCTAGATGTGTGGAAATCGTCCACAGCCTTCTATTCTTGAATTTACTTTAATTAAAGTAATTATTAAAGTAAATTGCTTTTATTAATCAATTATTTATTCAATTAATTGAGTTATTTAAGGAAAGTGCTAAAAGTAATTAACATGTAATCTTAGCATGTAAATCTAAAGTGAAGTGAGAAGTAATCTCAACTGTCAATCACTTTGGAGATTAGAAATAGATTATAACTCATGATTATAAAAGCAAGGCTAGGGTGAAAGAGAAAGACACTTGAGGAAACTTGACAGTTGAATCACGAAGGATTGTGATTCAAGAAGATCTTCGATAGGTGGAGAAGGACTTCCATCTAGAGATCAGATCAAGGAGAAGAGAAAACAGAGGTTGTCGTAGGTGGGTTTCAGTCAAGCGAAGCCACAAGGAAGAGTTGTGTCGTACAGAGTTTTTTGTACAGGATTTTCGTACATGTACACGGTCGCCAGTGGAGACAAGAACATGTACACGGGTGTGCAGTAGGACCAGTCGTATACATCTCAAAAAGCATGCAATTATGGGTCGTACAACAGATCAGACTTTGTCAGGTTTGTCTGCAATTGTATTTCTCTCAGTGGGCCATTACCTCGGTTACATGATCCCTGATTTTAGCATAATAAAATCATTCTCAACACTGGTTTTTCGTCTGAGGTTTTTCCAGGGGTATCTACCCAAAAACATTAGTGTTTATATTGTTGTTTATGTGTGCATGATTTGGTTTCCAATTTTTACTTTCGCTGCATGTTTAAAGTTGAATATTTCAGCAGTGTATTTTTGTCTTGTGAGCTGCTAATCTGATTTGTAGTAAGGAAATCACTAGATAACAAGGTACCTAGGTGCTAGAGTAAGGGGTTTTCAACATGGTATCAAAGCACATGCTCTGAAGGGAAGCCAGATCTTAGATCCATAGCAGTTGATAGCAGATCTATCAGATCTGCAGAAGATCTTAGAAGATCCATAACCAGCAGGAAGAAATCAAAGGACATATTTTAGGGGAACAGTCGTACTGAGGCAGAACCAAGTTTTTGCAGGTTTACGAAGGTGTACTTGGGTCACAGAAGGGGCAATCGCGTACATACGCAGGCGTCTTTGAGCACAATCACGTGTACACGGGCTACAATGAGCACAGGCACGTACATATGCAGGCTCTAGTGGTGACAGTTGCGTACAAGTCTGTACAGGTCAGTATAGGGGTAGTTTTCAGCAGTGGGTTATTTCTAGGGTAGGTTATCAAGTCTTAGGGATGGCAGCAACACTGTTAAGAGTTGAATACAAATTGGATGGACCATCCAATTTCCTCTCTTGGAAAGCAAGAGTAACTTTGCCATTTAAGTAGTATGACCTTTGGGAGTTAGTGGACAAAGTAGTTGTTCCACCGACAGATCCAGCAACTTTGGAAGCTCACAACAACAASAAGATCAAAGCACAGAGGGTCATCTTGGATTCAATGAAGGATCATCCAATTCCTCACTTGTCCGAGAAGAAAATGGCCAAAGAGATGTTTGATGCCTTGGTAGGGTTATTCCAGAGCATAAACATGAATAGGAAAATGGTCTTAAGGAATAAACTYAGATCGGTACAGATGTCTAGATCTGACAATGTTATCAGCTACTTCATGAGGATCACACAGGTGCATSATCTGCTTGCAGCCATAGGGGAGAAAACATAGGACACAAAGCTCATGAATGTGGCATTGAATGGTCTTCCCAAGTCATGGGAACCATTTATCAAGGGAGTTTGCGCTCGAGAACATCTCCCAGATTGGCAGAGGCTTTGGGATGATTGCATCCAGGAAGAGACTCGAAAGAAGTCTAAGGGAAGAAAGCAGGGAGGTAGTGAATGTTAATGTTTTAGCCATTATTATAGTTCTTTGCATTTCATTAGATAACAATAGCATAATCCAAGATCACTAAGAAATACACAATCACAAGAGACACAACATTTATCCTGGGAAACCCCCTAGGGGAAGAAAACCCAGCAAAACTTCCTTAATATAAATAGCCAATACAATGCTAAGAGATCTCTTAAACTAATGGAGAAGATCTTCTCCCAGATATGCGCCACTCTCTCTCCTTCTTCTCTAACAGTGGATCTAAAACTTGTCTCTCAATGAGCAAGTGAGTTGTGTGTCTAAGTGAGGCGCTAGCCTCCTTATTTATATTAGACTGGCATGTGTGAAGTGTCTCTTCACTGGCAGGGCCGACTTCTCCAACTGGGTGGTTATAACCACCTTCATTATATTCTGGGGCCTCTTAAATATCTGTTGGGGCCGACTTCTTATTCTACCTATTATAATTATCATTTGACCAATCCGCAAAAGGGGATTTGGTCCTATTACAATAGCCGACATGATCAATCCACAATGGGGATTGATCCAATGAATAATAAATCAAATAATAATAAGAATACTCTTTGCAGTTACATTATTTC
>JASDQU010243759.1:84556-99800 GCA_032191745.1 Picea mariana | reverse complement strand
CATCTAATCATCAAAATATCTATCTGAACCATAAAAGAGAGAACATTTTAAAAACCTCTTATTTAATCTAAATATCAAGTAGTTCTAAATCTAACAAAGGTGAAACTAATAAATGTCCTATTTTACCCTACAAGTACTGGAAGCTTCCTTTAACCAGACCATAAGCTAGCTACCCTAACAAAACAGAGTAAGTCTAAACTCAAATTATCTTCAAATCATGATCAAACTAGAAACTGGAAAACAAAGCAAATCTAGACTAATCTAGGAGAAAGATTAATTGACACTTAGTTCATTCCTCAAATTCTACAATGGCAAATAACTCATTCCAACATTCAACGATCTACAAGATAATATCAAACTGAGAATGAACTAAATGAAAAATGACTAAGACAAAATTTAGCAGAGTAACTTCAAGTTAAAAACTAACTCACACACAGATTCTAGAACTAGAAATAAGCTAACTATACTGTGGAAAAGAGAAAGCAAATTGAACCTATTGGTGGGCCCAACCAAGAGGTGCAATCGCCCTAAAATGAAACCAAATCCACTCAAATTATTCCATGCATAACTGTTTCATACCTCACGCTCCATAATTCGTAAATAAACTCAAATCATTTAACAAAAAATGATATAACGCATAGCAATTTTATTATCAAAAATCACATAACATAATATATCATAACCAACGTTTCTTGAGAGTGATCTGAGTTTATATAGATCCTCCCTAAAATAGTCTTGAACATTGGTGCGTTTAACTAAAATAATCTTAGATCCAAAAATGACTCATAGTTAGTTAAAACTAATTTCACAACTTCATGACACGCAGTGTCAAGAAGCGTGGATCATAAAGCATCAAAACAAATAGTTCTATAATTTTTCTTTGAGTCATCTAATTGAGCTATGACTCAATCAATCATATGAATCAGACTATCATTCCAATCTGGAAATGTCGTGCAAGTCTTTGACATCTCCACTAATTGCAAGCCGGTACCTGGTACTGATAAATCTATTTCAAGGAAACAAGTACCTAACTCATGTCACGTTAGTATCAATATTACTTTAAAGTATAAAAATACATTAAAAATAACTTGAATCATATGAATACCTTGAATAGCTCCATTTAGGGAAAAATGATGTAAAATGTATCAAGGTAGGGCCAGAAGGGAGTGATACTGGATATGAAATGGGGGTATATCTGACATGATATAGGCAAAAATATGGTCAAAATTGGAGACTAAGTGGGTCGAGAGTAAGCTTGCAATAAGCAGCTGGAAGTTGAGGCTATGAAACAATCATGCATTCCAGGAATTTCGAGGCTTCTTCCATATGAGGGCAAAGATGAGTTAGATGACACCCTTTGCATAACATACACGAGAACTTGGCTCTACTTTTCTTCTTCCCAACTATATCTTGACTAGTTGATGGAAGGTCATCAACATGTTGTTTAGAGGCTGACGACATGGGTTGGCGAGGGAGTGTAGACCATGCTTCTATAACCTTGGATAGACCAGGGAAATCCTTAAGAATATGGTTACCCTTACAAATCCTGCAAGGTACTTGGGCTTACAGGTTGTTTGGGTGTTCTTGGCATCATCAACACTCCTAACACGATCAATAGTAACTGGTTTCTTTCCAAAATGTCCGACACTGGTTGGAAGTTTGGATCCTTGCTTATTTTTCTTCTTCTTATTCTTCCTTTTAGTCTTCTTCTTATCCACCGGGTTAATAGCTTGAGATCTTTCACTCGGCGAAGAAGATGAAATAGAAGAAGACCTTGCAAGTGAAGAAAGAGAAGAAGATCTTACTAGTGAAGATGTTGAAGGATCAACATGAGGTTGATGTTCTTAGGGGGAAGTGCTTATGACTGAAGCACTTACTACATTTTGGATTACCTGAGTGGAAAACAACCACATCGACAATCCAATCGTGAGACCTGGAAGGCTCAAAATAGAGATGTGAGGAGGACCAATGTTCCCATAAGAAGGAAAAAAAAAAAGGTTCCCCTGCAGCAGGGGTTCCTTCATTGGTCATTTTAGGAACTAATGCCATTAAAATAAAGATCCAATATAGAGTCCACTAGGGAAAAAAAACAACACACACTAAAAATCTAGTAAGCAAGCAAGCAAACAAAACCTTCTCACAAGGAACACACTAGTTGGTGATGAAATCCAATGTCGCGAGACACTCAAAGCAAGAGACTAAATCTTCCAAAAGAAAACAAATAAAATATGGCTCAAAGCAGTTTCAAAGCTATCAAGCAGACTATAAACAGATCATAATCAAACCCAAAAATTCATTTGAAAACCAAATCCAAGGTCTAGGTAAGGAAAAACCATCAAAAATCAAATTTTCACAATTTCTGTAGACTGTAGAATAGCATAGTGTGGAAATCCATGATTTTCACAGCCTAGAAATGGGTAGGGTGTGGAGTTTCCGCACTTGTCTAAACAGGTAGGGTGAGGAAATCCTAAGTTGCTACACTGCCCCCCAAAGCAGGGTGCAGAAATCAAAATAAAAAATGGAAAAAATGAAAAGTATGAAGGTTTTCTCAGTGAAGTTTAACATTCAGAGAGTCAAGCTGGATCTCCCAGTGACTCAGAAAACAGAACCCAGGCAATCAAAGAAAGAAATAAAGACAAACTAGGAAAACAATATATTCCTTAGTGGAGTCGCCAATTTTTTATTGGGTAAATCGGTAGATGCAGACATGAACTAATCCCCCTATATCCACCTGGATCTAGAACAAAACAAGACAGAACAAGATGCTTTCCCTAAGTTGTGATCATTGAGTTTAATATCCAAAGAGGAATAGATAACATACCTTATGAATCACTTCCTTATATCTTTGTTGTCCCTTCTTCACTCCAGTGCTCTTGTAGAATTAGATTTGTGATAACACAAACCAATTGATGTGAAAGCAATAATAATAAAACTCAATGACAATCTAAACATGTGATCAAGGAATCATGTAATAAAATACTAATCATTTTATGGGAAAGAGATGTGTGACCCAGGGATGATTTTAGGGGCTAAATTTCGCTCATGGGCTAATTTTCCATGGTTTTTCCAAAAACAAGATTCACTATTTTAAAAATGATTCGCCCAAATTCTATAGGATAAAATTATTTTACCTTAAAAATTGCCAAAATTTTATAAAAAAATATCGCCAAACATTTATAGTTGACGTATGAAGGATTAGTAATATTTGCCAAAGTTTCTACATTTAAAAATAAATTTCCATCCTTAAAATCATCCCTGGATGTGTCACCGTATTATATTAATGAAAAGTGGAAGATACAACTGAATTGCCTTGATGTCGCAAGTTCCCTTTTAGTGTTCCTTCATCCCAACACACACATACACTTGCTCCAAAATTCGCATGAAGATAATCCACAAAATCTTGATGGACAAATGGAGGCCTCAAGAATCACTAAGAATAGGATTCTTCACACAATATTCAGTCTATTTTCTCGTCAATTCTCTGCTTGATCTTGCTCAACTGTGCTTAACCTTTTCCATGAGAAGCCCATGATTATATAGGAGAAGGTGAAGTGGTTAAAAGGATGAGGATGATCCCACCAAATCAGAGAAACCAGTAGGATCGCAACCATACAGACGCCACCTCACATTCTAGAATATTCCCCTTCCAGAAACTTCGTGAAACATCTTTCCTCTTTTAGCTTTGGAACGCTGCCGCACCTTACCTATATAGTAGCTTGCATATATCCCATGGGCTAGCTATAGGGAAGCTTGTGGAAATGATGGATTTCTGCACTGTGTAGTATGGGCAGCCTACAGACCCTTTCTAAAAAACAACTTTATAAGGTAGAAAAGAAGCTACTCTTCTCAAGCAAAAGCCATGTTGGGAGCATGAACATATGTCTATGATGTCATCATTAGAATGACCAAAATCATGTGTAACAATATGATCTAATTTAATGAATCCACAAAATATGTAGAAAAAGTATTCATTAGGATTCCAATCAATTATTATAATTCTCTAAACATATTCAACTAAAAACATTTGCATGAACCACGATTATATACACTTCAAAGAAAGGTTAAGATCTAGTGGATGTGTGTGCCAAATATGATGCATAATATAATCAATATTGACAACTTCATATTTGTATTAATTATATTTCTCAACAACAAAAACTATCACGAGGTTAGAACCAGTTTAAACTACTTTAGGGCATAAAGAGTGAAGACATTTAGCATAAATCAAAGGTGAAATGTGTGCTTGCATTTACAACTTGATTGTATCATAAGTGAGGACAAGAGTATCATTTTCCTTTCACTTCTAATTTTTATTTATGAAATAAAACATAGAAACTTTATATTTAGGTCATGAACCTACCATCCAAGAAAGAGAATAAGCATAAGAAATCAAGATTTCTTGGATGCTTCCACTTGGGTAATATATATTCTATGAAATAACAACCAAACAAGTGTTAAATACAAGTTCTAAAGATATATAAACATTAACCAAACAATAATTTTCAAAATAGATGGTGAATCCCCCTATGGTTTCACAAACTATCATTTGGAATTCACCAAATAGATCTATAAGTAAAATACGAATAAGCACATTTGAGACCCAAACTATCCTCTAGATATGTAATATAATCTTGGTAAGAAATCTAGAAATTAAATAGAGGCTATGAATGATAAATAAAACACCTTGAAGAACCAAACCCTAGCCTTAGGGTTTCACCAAATCTGATTTTTATTGTTGCACTTTAATTTCCATATTCGAGAATCACCTTAAATCAACCCACAAAATGTTAGATAACACCTTAAATCCTAATCCAAAAGGGTTGATTTTATTCCTTAGGGTGAGAGTTCAACAATTACGTATAAACCTTAGGATTAATTTGTTTAGAAAATGAAATCATAAGTTAACTTTACACTAGAAAATGAAAGAAATCCGAATAAATAAATCTCTTTGATTTTTTACTGTTAGATTTCCTTATAAACAACAAAAAATAAAAAAAGTTTTGATTTTTGGGGTTTTTTGGTTGGTTGTTGTATATAAGACTAGTGCCTTTTTTATTCCAATTAGGATTTATGGGGCCAAGAAGTATTCCCCTCTAAAAATTGTTCACTTCTATCTTAAGGATTAGGGTAAGATATTAGAACCTTAAGGGTAGAACAATCTCCAACCTAATTAACACAACACCCCTACCTTAGCAGGTTCTTATTGACCTCTTGGTCTTTGGATATTTCTATTCCCATAAGCCAAAATGGCTCTTTAGTTCCATTAGAACCTTCAAGGCATTCAAAACCACAGGTCCTTTTTAGAAGTTATGCCTGCCTGAACAAGCACTAGGTGCGAACCTCCACTCCACGTGACCACCTGGTGTGACCACTGACTTAACCCAAAAAGGTGTTTCAGATTTCATGACTTCACGATTTTTATTGTGAGTCCCCCCAACTCCTTCGATCCCCGAAAACCCAAAATGGGCTATCGGTCCACTAGCTCCTCCCTTATGCCCCAATCCTATGACCTCCAGTCAAGTCCTGGGGCCCTAGTTCAAGCACATTGGGATTTTGAGACTTGTGAGTTTGCGATGTGACTCTTCTCCTTTTCCCAAAGTCCAAACTCGTGAATTCTTCTCCATAGATCAATGGTCCTAAACATTCTAAGATATTACAGTCCATATCGCATCTGGATTTCACGTTTCGGGGATTCCTGAAAACGGCTTCCTCCACACTTACGACTTTCGAAATGTTGAAATTCAAAGTGCCAAATAAATGACTCTCGTTGATTCATATCTAATGGATGCTAATCCTTTTTGATCTTGCGAGTGTTGGAAGAAACCAACCTTAACCTCTCCGTTGATCTAATGGATCCAACGGTCCATGAATATCTACACTTCTCCCTCTATGAAACTCAATCGTCTGTTCAAGTTCTCAAAGACTCCTGGCCAAATAACTTGCCATCCTTCCTCCTGAGCTTGGTTTCTGCTAGGTGACTTTGACCCTCCTCTTTCCTTTGAACTTTCCAAGACTCTATCCCTCCTAAGCTTGCTGTTGGAAGAAAAATCAAAGATTCCAAGGGATTCTTTCACACACTCCTTGCGGTCTTCACGATAATCTCTGATTATCTGAACTCTTCCCACTTTGCGCACTCCTCGTGACAATAGTTCTTCAACCACTTGCCTGGTTGGAAAAATTCTAAGACTTCAACCTAGCCTGCACACACCCTGCATGGATCTGTGATATACTTGCACTTCTATTGGTATCAGAACAACTCTATCTCTCCTGAGCTTATCTGAGGTAAAAATCAGAATCTCGTTAACGCTCTCCTTGCGGACCTTCACTGCACTCCTTGCAGAAATTTCTCAGGACAAGAAGCAATTGAAACTCATACTATCCATCTCACAAACTTCATACATTCAACATGAAATCATACACATAAAGCATTAAAACAAATGCATAGCAAATCATATAAGCAAACTGTAAACATACCATTCAATAGATGAAAACAATAATCACAACAACACCATGAAATTGAGTCAAAGCATTCCTATATTAACTCAAGTGCTTCTGTACATGGTATCTATAGCAACAACTATCTTCTTATACAACTTCTACAATCTCTATTATTCTCTTCTCTCCTATTCTCTTGCTCTACAGCTCTACTCTTACAATTGAGAATAATGATAATACAATACATACGAGGGAGATTTCTCGAGTTTTCCCTCCTACAACCTCAAGCTATCTATTCGAATTAAAGCCTACAACTACTTTACATTCATTACATTAATTGTCTACAACTGACAGATGAGAGAAACTGCTCAAGATCCGTGTTACAATTTCCAAAACATTTAAGAGCACTTATGTCTCTCCAAATATTACATTAATGTTTCATATTTAAAATTCAAAATGTCTTCAAAATGCACGCTAGTGTGTATCCAACTTTCCTCAACTTTGCTCTTGATTGCGATGCTCCTGCATCATACTCCTTTGGCTGATAAATTCATGGACTCCTATTCATGAGCTCCTGCATCGTCTATCCATGTTTCTGGATATCTGCTTCACTTTTTCCAACTGGCATATTCAATCGGGTGTCCCTTCCACTTTATCAAATATTCAAAATATGTCTTTCTCTAGGTCTTCTTTCTAACTCTATGATCAATGATCTTTTCCATCTGTGGCTTTTTAGCTACAGGCATCTGTTTGACCCACTGAACTTCCTGTTCATTATCTTCCCCATCTGCTTCATCTTCTTTGTAAGGGTACATATCTGCTATGTTGAATATGGGTGATGTTCCCACATCATCTGGCAATTCTATCTCATAAGCATTTGCCTCAAATTTTCTCAAAATTTTACATGGCCCTATCTTTTTCATCTTCAGTTTATTATACGTTCCCCTTGGGGACCTTTATTTTCTTAGATGTGCTAAGACCAAATCTCCCACTTCGAATTGAAGATGTCTTCTATGATGATATTCCCTGCGCTTGTATTCCTGGTTGGAACTCTGCAACCTCTCTTTAATCTTACGGTGGAGCTCCTGCATCTCTGCTGCAAAATCTTCTGCTCCAGCACTCTTGAACTCACTCTGCTTTAAGTCTCTCAACTCAAATACTCCTCTTGGCTGAATTCCACATATTATATGGAATGGTATCTATCCTGTGCTTCGGTTAGGTGAGTCATTATATGCAAATTCCACTTGTGGTAGAATATGATCCCACTGACTATGATGTTCAGCTACCAAAATCCTCAACCAGTCTCCCAAACTTCAATTTACTACCTCAGTCGGTCTGTCCGTCTGAGGGTGATATGTTGAGCTAAAAGATAAACTTGTCCCCATATTTTTCCATAATTTCCTCTAGAAATAACCAACAAATTTGGTGTCTCTGTCTGAAGTAATACTCTTGGGTAAACCATGAAGTTGAACAACTTCTTTGAAAAGCAGGTTTGCAATATGTCTTACATCACTGGTTTTCTGACATGGAATAAAATGTACCATTTTTTAGAATCCGTCGACTACCACGAATATGGAATCACAACCTCTCTGTGTCCTCGACATTCCTAACACAAAATCCATGCTTACTGCATCCCACGGCCTCTCTGGTATTGACAATGGTTGATACAACCCTATATTCTGTCTTTTTCCCTTTACGTGCTGGGAAATTCTACATTTGTTCACAAATTTCTTGACATATGTCCTCATTCCTGTCCAATAATACAATCTGTTCAGTTACACAAATGTTTTATCATGGCCAAAGTGTCTAGCCAATCCCCCACTATGCTTTTCCTTCAAAAGGTTTTCTCTCATAGAACTCCTCGAGATACACAATTGATTTCGTTTGAATAACAATCCATCCTGGATCAAGTATTGAATCCATTGGCTTCTATCTCTCAGAACATGATTCTCACATGCTTCATAAGCATCCTTGAAATATGAATCATCTATGTACATGTCCTTAAGGCTATCAAAACCTAAGGTTTTCACACGAAACTCCTGTAGAATTAAACATTTCCTCCTCAGTGCATCAATAACCTTGTTAACATTTCTAGAAATGTTCTTTACAACAAAATTAAATTTATGCATAAATTCAACCCATTTTTCATGTTTCTGGTTCAGTTTCTCTTGTTTGGTTATAAACTGTAAAGCCTGGTTGTCGCTATACAAAACGAACTCTTTCGGAACCAGGTAGTGCCTCCATTTCTTCAATTCTTATATGACTGCATAAAACTCTTTATCATACATGGAATAATTTCTCTTGGCATCTTTCAACTTCTCACTAAAGTATGCAATTGGTGTGTTATCTTGACTTAAGACTACTCCAATCGCAAATCCACTTGCGTCACATCTCACTTGAAATGTCTTACTAAAATCTGGCAGAACCAGAACTGGTTGTCCAATTATCTTCTCTTTCAACAACTTGAAACTTTTCTCCACTTCCTCTATACAATGAAAAGATTTATGTCTTTTCTTGACTGTGTCTATCATTGGTGCATAAATTCCACTAAAATTCTAGATGAACTTCTTGTAAAATCTATCCAATCCATGGAATCTTCTGACTTCAAAGATGTTCCTTGGCGACGACCATTCTTTGATTTCTTTTACCTTTTCATGATCCATCTTCAACTCATTCGAAGAGATAACGAACCCCAAATAAATGAGTTTTGTCTTCATGAAAGAAGACTTCTTCAGATTTATCAACAACTTCTCTTGCTGCAACCTCCTCATCACTAGAGTTAAATGTCTCAAATGTTCTTCCTCAGTCTTACTGAAGATCAGTATATCGTCAAGATATACAATTACAAACTTTCCAATGAAATCTTTCAAGACTTCGTTCATCAATCTCATGAAAGTACTTGGCACATTCGTCAAACCAAATGGCACGACAAGCCATTCATACAACCCTTCATTCATATTGAATGTTGTATTCCATTCATCACCTTCCCTCATTCTAATCTAATGATATCCACTTTTCAAATTATTTTTTGAAAAAAAATTTGCTCCACTCAAGAAATCCATCAAGTCATCCATCCCAGGTAAAGGAAATCTATACCTGATGGTGATTTTTTTTAAAGCCCTAGAGTCTGTACACATTCTCCACCCACTATCCTTCTTTGGACTTAACACTGTTGGCACAACCCATGGACTCAAGGTTTCTCTAATCAACCCTTTGTCCATCAAATCTTGAACTTTCTTCTTGACTTCTTCATTCTCCTGTGGTGTCAATCTATACGCATCTTTGTTTGGAAAACTCGCTCCTAGTATAAGGTCAATGTGATGGATTATACTTCTGATGAGCGACAACGAAAAAGGTAAATCGTCCACCACTATATCAACGAAATTTTCCATCGTTTCCTGAATCTCCTCAGGTAGATCATATATTGAGGTATTGGTTAAGATGACTCTAGGTTTTCTCACCACAAAAAACTGCATTTATTCATCTTTCTTGACTTCATCCAGAAGTTCCTTCCCACTCATGAGAAGTATAGTATTGCATGTTTCTTCTTTCACCTTATTTTCCTCAATTGGAAACAACATATGTGTTTTACCATTCTTCTCCAAGGTGTATGTGTTCTTTCTTCCATCATGAATAACATTCTTGTCATATTGCCATGGTCTCCCTAATAAAATATGATAGACAAACATGGGAATAACATCACATAAGATCTCATCTCTATATCCCCCTATCTTAAATTCAACTAAACGTTGTTTAGTGACTGTTACCTGGTGTCCTTTTTGTAACCACGAAACCTTGTATGGGCTTGGATGTGCAACTGTTTCCAATTCCAGCTTCTCCACCATTTATGTGGATTCTATATTATTTATGCTTCCCCTATCAACTATCACCTTGCATACCCTATCCTTGGTCTTGCAAGAAATTCTAAACAAACTGTTCCTTTCGACTGGATTTTCCACCTCTTTCTCTGGCTTCAAGAGAATTTTCCTCATCATTAAGGATATTTTTCCTTTTGCATATTTTGCCTCAACATTTCGCCTTTGTGCTTCGCCTCCTCCATCTCTTTTTCTATTAGGAGATTCAAAATACTTGTGTTCTATCTTTCCATAGACAAAACACTTTATTTCACCTCCCCTGCCTCTTCCTCTTCCTCTTGCTTGAGGAAAAGTGTTCTTGTTGGCATACTGTCCTCCTTGTGAGCTTCCTCCTCTTTCTGGGTGATTATGAGGTTTCTTTTCTTCATCATTGGGTTTCTGTACTCTGTCCAGGGAAATTTATTTTCCTTTGCTCGGACTTCTACCTCTGCCTCTTTGACCTTGCTTTTGGGCCAATTTCACTTCTTCCTTTGAAGCAATTTGATAAGCATCTTCCACATTCCGGATTGTCACCATGCTCATCTCATCTTGAATCTCATATCTCAGGCCATTCGTGTATCTGGAGAAATTTTCATCATCACTCTCGTGATGACCAGCTCTGATGTTGAGTCTATAAAACTCTTCAGTCTATTGCTTCACTGTCATCCCTTTCTGTTTCAAATTTTGCATTCTTCAAAATAGATTAATTTGGTAATCTCTGGGTATAAACTTGGATTTCATCTTTTCTACCATCCTATCCCAACTTTTGATTCTTTGTTTTCCTTTGGAACACCTGTCAGCCTGCAGTTCATCCCACCACAGTGCTAGATTCCCTTTTAGTCTAGTGACAACATGTTTTACTTTCCTATCTTCTTCTATATCCTCATAGTCAAAGTATTTATCCATAGCTCTAAAATAATCTAGCATCTCCTCAATGTCTAAGTTTCCTTCATAAATTGGGATTTCCATTTTTTCTCCGGCACCTATTCTTGCAACAAATTTGAATAAAAATTCTTCTGCGGCATCTTTGGCTACAAATTCTTCTTCGACTCCGCCTTCGTTTTCTCTTTCGGCCTCACTAATATCTCCTGTATCAGGTGTTTGCCTCTGTGTTGTTTCCATAGCATCCAATTGAGCATGAAGTTCTCTCATTTCCCTTTCCACAACTGTATTAGGCATGGGTCTTTCTTGACGTCTTCTTGGCAGCATTGTTTCAATCTTTCCGTGCATATTTAAATCACAACTTGCCTTCTGTCTTCTCTCGCCTACAGAAAAAAATGTTTGTTAGCTTTGATACCACTTGATGCAACACCCCTACCTCAGTATGTTCTTCTTGACCTCCCAGTATTTGGATCTTTCTATTTCCCTGAGATGAAATGGCTCTTTAGTTCCCACTGGAACCTTCAAGGCATTTAAAAAACACAGGTCCTTCTTAGAAGTTACTCCTGTGCAAGCAAGCACTAGGCGTGAACCTCCACTCCACGTGACCACCCAGTGTGACCACTGACTTAACCCAAAAAAGTGTTTTGGATTTCACGACTTCGCGATTTGTATTGTGAGTCCCCCTGATTCCTTCGATCCCCAAAACCCTAAAATGGGTTATCGGTCCATTATCTCCTCCCTTATTCCTTAATCATATGACCTCCAATCAAGTCCCGGGGCCCTACTTCTGAGCACATCAAGATTTCGTGACTTGTGAGTTCGTGATGCGAATCTTCTTCTTTTCCCAAAGTCTAAAATCAAAACTTCCTCTCCACAGATCAATGGTCTTGAACCTCCTAAGATCTGATGGTCCAGATCGTGTCGGAATTTCACATATCAGGGATTCCCAAAAATGGCTTCCTCCACACTTTCGACTTCCAAAATGTTGAAATTCAAAGTGACAAATCAAAGACTTTCGTTGATTTAGATATAACGACTTCTAATCCTTTTGATCTTGCAATTTTTGGAAGACACTCGGCCTTAAAATCTCCATTGATCTACTGGATCCAACGGTCCACAGATATCTACACTTCTCCCTTTGAGAAACTCAACCATCTATTCAAGTTCTCAAAGACTCCTGGCCAAATAACCTGGCATCCTTCCTCCTGAGCTTGGTTTCTGTGAGGTGACTTCAACCCTCGTCTTTCCTCTGAAATTTCCAAGACTCTATCCCTCCTGAGCTTGATGCTATAAGAAAAATCAAGGATTCCAAGGGATTATTGCACACACTCCTTGCGGTCTTCATGATAATCTCTGAGTATCTGAACTCTTCCCACTCTGCACACTCCTTGAAACAATGGTTCTTCAACCACTCGCCTAGTTGGAAAAAGTCTAAGACTTCAACCTAGCCTGTGCACACCTTGCACAGATTTGTGCTATACTTGCACTTCTTTTGGTATGAGAACAACTCTATCTCTCTTGAGCTTATCTGAGGTAAAACTCAGAATCTCATCAATGCACTCCTTGCAGACCTTCACTGCACTCCTTGCAAAAATTTCTTAGGATGAGAAGCAATTGAAACTCATACTCTCTCTCACACAACCTTCATACGTTCAACATGAAATCATACACATAAAGCATTAAAACAAATGCATAATAGATCATATAAGAGAACTTTAAACATACCATTCAATAGATGCAAAGAGTAATCACAGCAACACCATGAAATTGAGTCAAAGCATTCTTATATTAACTCAAGTGCTTTTGTACATGGTCTCACCACATATGCTTACCTGGCATCAGGCCAACTCGTTTCCCTTCTTTGCCAAAACTCTGCTGAACATTACTCTTTGAAAATCCTCTTGTGTAAAGTCCCACGCACCCTAACCCATTACTGCATGCGTGTACATGCTGGCTGACTCACTACAACCCGCGTGTACCTAAAAAAGCATGAAAAAAGGAAAGTTTCTGATGGAACAAAAAGCTATGGGTGAGTTAACTGAAACTTCCAGCCATGCATGGCCGAGGGTTCATCCAAAACCCTATCTCCTTCTATCCTATAAAAGAAGGGGTAGGGTTACCATTTGGAGGAGGAAAAAATATAGCGAAGAAACTATGCCCATTTACGTATTCCATTGTCCCAACCCTTTAGCCTTTCCTCATGCCAAAGGAGATTTAACTCAAAGCAGTTGAAGGACAGAAGAATAGGATCCCAGGATCAGGTTCAAGGAGCGGTGGCCGGTCTCAGCTTTTGTAAGTTGACTCACTTTATGTAATAAAAAGAATGCTTTTCCCATCCAGATTCATGAACTGTCTATGGTTTGATTTCTAACCCTTGAGTATAGAAGTAGCATGCATGCATAGTTGTTGTTTGTCTTGAGTGCAGGTCATCTTTGGAAGGAGAAGCACAATCAAGTAATCAAGCACAACAGATGATCGACATCGAATGCCGGTAATAAGGTAGGTGATCCTTTCCATGCATTTATTGAGAAAAAGGGATTTAAATCTAGGGATGTAGGTAGAAGGTAGTTTCTATTCGGTCAAATCTGCATGCAAAGTCTGAACTCTATTTTGCTAGTCCATAGGGTGTTTTTCCCAACAACAGAACTGGTGACCATATTGGGGAGAATACTCTTTAGGGTTCCTGAAATTTTTGTTTAAGTTTTTGGGTAGTTTAAAGACTAGGTTTTCTATTTTTTCTTTGCCTATATTTTTCTTTCATTTCTATAAGGTCTGAGCTAGCAGGGAGTCTGGTTTTCCATACCATCTTTCCCTGACTTTTTCTTGACATTGTTTTTTGGGACACATAGAGGTACACGCAGCCTGCATAAGGCCTGCACGCGTGTACCTGCGCCCTATCCTCTTACAGCCCACGTGTGAATGCTAGCTGTAAAGATATCAATAGCATGTAGGAGTTCAAAGAACCTTAGAGGAATTCCTCCTCTTCCCTGTCATAATCACACATTCTCAGGGGGTTTTCGAGAATTATGTCTGAGTCTTGTTTGCTAACGGTTCTATCTCAGATTGTTTTTTTTGCCTTATTGTTTTTCCTTGCGTTATTTTTTTGTTTGTTAGAAAGAGTATCCAAGCCTTCAAGGGATCCTGGTTATCAATACCAGAGGCCTCTTCCTAGTCTAGTCTATCTATTTTCATATTTTCCTTAGATTTTAGATATACATGCGGCCTATACAAGGTCGGCCCGCGTGTACACACCCTCTGTCTCTGTTCAGCACGTGTGCTGTTTAAGTGACAGTCGTGTGCTTGTACATGCTACTTTTTGTTTATGGTGGGGCAATAATACCCTCCTTTGATAAGAAGTATTCCTCTCATGTGTTTGAATCTATGTTTGAAAAGTCAGGAGCTTAGGATTCATCTTACCCTTAGCCTGCTTTTTCTTAGTTAATAGTTGACAGAAAAATATAATTTTTTTTTTTTAATGGTTTTTAGACAAGCATGAGAGTCATTGTTTTTACAATTTCCATTGTGTGATTCTTTAATCTGATTCTTTGCAATCTGTTCTTTAAGCCAGAATTGTTTTTCTTGGTTTTTTACTTGTCGGTATTTTCCCTTTCTTGCTTTACTAGCACTTAAATAATAAAAAAAAACTCTCTTTTCATTTTCTTCTTTAGTTGAAGAGTGTGTTTTCGCATCATTAGCTAGGAAAAAGTCTTTTATTTCATAAGTTTTTGTAGTTCACTTAGATCATAAGTAGCTCATAGTCGAGTGAAATTCCTTTGAGTTTGCTGTCCAAAATCTTAGAAAAATTAAAAATCTTTCTTTGTGAAAAGTTGTTGAAATTTTGCATTCAGTAAAAGTTTTTTTGTTTACAGTTTTTTCATTTATTTTTTGGCTTTCATCTTTTACACATCATCAGTTTCACCCTCATACCCCTTGACATAAGACAAATCCATAAAAGCAACGCTAATTTTAAAATCTACTAGACTTTTATGTTTGTAGGGTTCACAAACTAGTTCAGGACTAGGGCCTTGGATTAGGTTGGAGAGGAAACTCTTCAAGGCCATTCAAAACCAAAC
>JASDQU010243759.1:65652-76535 GCA_032191745.1 Picea mariana | reverse complement strand
CATCACCTACTCTCCTCACTACTTTCGACGGTCGTTCATTCCGACCACATGGAATTGTTCCTTCTTTCCCTGTGTAGTTAGGAGGGAAAACCGTGTGTGTCGAAGTAGAGGTAGTCGATGCTCCCCTCGACTATAACCTCTTGTTAGGATGGAATTGGAATTATGCTATGCAAGCTGTGGTTGCTACAGTTTTCTGAGTCTTGTTGTTTCCACACGAGGTCGGATAGTGACCATCGATCAACTGTCTTTCTCCAGACCTGACCTAGTTTTGGGGGCATCCACAGTCCCGATGATTGATAATCCTCAACCAGGTGTCATTAACGTAGGAGTCGGTTTGTGCCCATCCTTTATGGGTACCTTCGATTACCCACCTCCTCACGACGATATCAAATTTATATCTAATCACCATAAGGCTGAGATTTTTCAATTTTCGTCGTTCCACACAACTTACTTTGAGGATCCTTGGATTCTTCCTTCCCCATCAGCCACGATGGATGAGACAGGGCACCCAGGCATGTCCATGCCCTTGTCTTCTGCCGAGGTAGCGTACTCTTTAGTCCAACAAGCTTCAGCTAACCCTGATCCGACTCCTGCACAAGAGTTAGATCCACTTCTAGATCCTATTTGGGCTCAGGGTTCTCTCGCTAACGTTGATTCGTTAGACTTAGCCTTGCCTTCTGATGAAGCAGTAATTGAAGCAATGACTAGTCCGAACAAACCTTGGGAAGATATTCATCACAGATCATATTTTCTCCTAGAGTTAAGCCGAATCAAAGCAGGAGAATTCACCGTTACCATAACGGGAGATCAGCCATGTCCTATTAATCTCATAGCTACACAGAAAATTTATGCTGAGGGCAATATGGCAACCATTGTTGAAACGATACCTATCAATATCTCTAGAACCCCTGGCGTCATAGACAATATTTTCATCGGAGCATACAACTCCCCCGAGGAGATGCCAGGAATCGACCCACAAAGAGTCTATCATGAGCTAACTTTGTTGTTTTTCAATCTCGCTTTGAGATCCGAAAACAACATCCGGCGAGACTGCATTTATGCTTTTCGATCTCGTCCAGATTAACTGAGAAAAGTAACCATTATGGAGTCTTATTTAAGCCCTTTTCAGACTCCTTAAAGATGAAAATATTGCTGAGTGACCTTGTTTCTTCACACTCATTAAAATGGTCCAGAAGAACATTCCTTAAACGGGTCTCCTTTTAAGCCCTTTTCAGACCCTCTAAAAATGAAAAGATTGCCAAGCGATCTTGTGACCTTTCACGCTCATTAAAATGAAATTTGAAGTCACGTTTTTTCGGGGGTAGTTTACCCCTTTTTCGGTCCAGATGGTCAACTATACGAACAAAGGTATACTCTATCGAATTTTCGTTCTTTAGAAGAGTACTCTTAGGTATAATTTTATTTCTTTTTCGGGCCTGAGGGACTAAACTTACAAAAAAGAAACCCCCACGGAGTCCATATTTAAGCTCTTTTCAGACTCCCTAAAATTGAAAAGATTGTCGAGTGACCTTATTATTTCACACTCGTTAAATTGGTCCATAAGAATATTCCTGACGGAGTCCATAGTTAATCTTTTTTCAGACTCCTTAAAAGTGAAAAAATAGCCGAGTGATCTTTTCCTTGTCACACTCGTTAAAATGGTTTTGAATCGACGTCTAATTGGTGCTAGTTTATCCCTTTTTCGAACCGACTAGACTATCTTCGAAAAAGGTACCCTAATGGAGTCTCCTTTTATGTTTTTTTCAGACTCTCTAAATATAAAAAAACCACCGAGCTTACCTTCTTTGGGCTCGTTAAACTTACATCGAAGGACATTACCATTGTGTGTTTTATCAACCGCATTTGCATACCTTATCCACCAAACTTGTCACAGTTTGCTTCTGCATCTTAACACCTTTGGCCGCTGGAGGATTTTTTCCGAGTATCATTTTACCAGAACATTAGTCTTTTCCTTGTGTCTTGAGCTTGTATGTTTGCAATACTCATTCCTCCATTGTAACATAATATTCCTTTATTCTTTTTCCAAAAGTTTCGAAAAGAACAAAGAAAAATCAAATATACCCCAAAAAGAGGATGGGAAAAGTATTTTCTTTATTGGCAGCATAATGAGTCACCCTTGGATAAAGCACATCTATCTATTTGGTCATCAGACTATGGGATGTAGTACGACCTTAGGAAGCTTTCCTCGCTATATAGAGTTGTGTCCTCCACCATTTAGTTATTCTTCCAAACATATGAAGAGTTTGTGTTGCCTCCTACTTCGTAGACTTATGATTAACATATATGTTTCCTGAGTCGCATCACTTGCCGTGCTATTGTCCAAGGGAAGTTTGTCACTAAGCCTAAGTCAGCCCCTCCGTAAAATGTCTCTTGTCCGCATACCCATCCATCCCGAACACCCAATCAAGTCCTTCTTTGAAATCATTGAAGCCTTCTATCTGATCATCAATATTATCACGTCAATGACCGAAGAACCATCAAAGACCTTTGGGTAGTGCAGTTGTACACTCATATTACAATCCCACCCGAGTTTTGAAGATTTTGAAATTGTTTCTCGAGCTTTGAAGATCTCATCTCTAGCCGTCAGGCTGAATCAACTTCTGGAAGATGGATAGTCTACATGTATATCTTTCTAATTTCGAGATGTAGCTCCGCTGTGTATTGTTC
Organism: Picea mariana; assembly: GCA_032191745.1. Taxonomy (NCBI): domain Eukaryota; kingdom Viridiplantae; phylum Streptophyta; class Pinopsida; order Pinales; family Pinaceae; genus Picea; species Picea mariana. The sequence goes on along the minus strand of JASDQU010243759.1, from coordinate 73,847 downwards.
ACGACTACTCTTTATAGTTATTTAACATGGATCTACAGTGTATTTGATTGGTAGCCATGGTTCTATTTTATCCCGAGCATGGGTATGCCTGCCTCGGTGAGACATTTGTTATTTTGCAGATGGAACCTCCTGGTTCCTGATCCTTGGGCTCAATTGTTTGACACTTCAGTAAAGATTAGTAATGTATTTCGACCATCAGATGCTCTTCTGACCTCACACATTAGGGGGCATATGTTATAACCCTAAATTGCACCACATATGATTACCTAGCATCAGGCCAACTTGTTTCCCTTCTTTGCCAAAACTCTACTGAACATTACACTTTGAAAATCCTCTTGTGTAAAGGCCCACGCACCCTAACCTATCACTACACATGTGTACACGCTGGCTGACTCACTACAGCCCGCGTGTACCTACAAAAGCATGAAAAAAGGAAAGTTGTCGACGAAACAAAAAGATATGGGTGAGTTAACTGAAACTCATGACCATGCATGGCCGAGGGTTCATCCAAAACCCTGGCTCCTTCTAGCCTATAAAAGAAGGGGTAGGGGTACCATTTGGAGGAGGAAAAAATATAGCGAAGAAACTCTGCCCATTTACGTATTTCATTGTCCCAACTCTTTAGCCTTTCCTCATGCCAAAGGAGATTTAATGCAAATCAGTTGAAGGACAGAAGAAGAGGAGCCAAGGATCAGGTTCAAGGAGCAGTGGCCGGTCTCAACTTTTGTAAGTTGACTCACTTTATGTAATAAAAAGAATGCTTTTCCCGTCCCGATTCATGAACTGTCTATGGTTTGATTAGTTTATGTTTGATTTCTAACCCTTGAGTATAGAAGTAGCATGCATGCATAGTTGTTGTTTGTCTTGAGTGCAGGTCCTCTTTGGAAGGAGCAACGCAATCAAATAATCAAGCACAACGGAGGATCGACATCGAACACGAGTAATAAGGTAGGTGATCCTTTCTATGCATTTACTGAGAAAAATGGATTTAAATCTAGGGATGTAGGTAGAAGGTAGTTTCTATTCGGTCAAATCTGCATTCAAAGTCTGAACTCTATTTTGCTAGTCCGTAGGGTGTTTTTCCCAACAAAATCTCTATAGCATCAACTATCTACTTATACGACTTCTACAGTCCATGTTCTTCTATGCTCTTCTGTTCTCCTGCTCTACATCTCTACTCTTACAATTGAGAATAATGATAATACAATACATACGGGGGAGCTTTCTTGAGTTTTCCCTCTACAACCTCAAGCTATATAATCAAATTAAACCCTACAACTACTTTATATTCATTACATTAATTGTCTACAACTGACATATGTGAGCAACCATTCAAGATCTGCATTACAATTTACAAAACATTTAAGAGAACTTATGTCTCTCCAGATATTACATTAATGTTTCATCTTTAAAATTCAAAACGTCTTCAAAATGCACGTTGGTGTGTATCTAGCTATCCTCTACTTTGCACTTGCTTGTGATTCTCCTATATCACTAATCAAGATAAACTAAGAGGACAAAGGCCCTACAAGAAGGAATTCCWYAGGKGAAAAAAACCTTCACCAACAATATCAACTATAACTTGAAAAAMAAAGAAATGGATTGAGCACTTGCACAAGAAAAGAATAGAAGAAGGAAGGAAGAAACCCTAAAATGTCTCCCCTCCAAGAGGTATAGTAACCCTTCAAATGTATTGATATTGAAAGCTAGGAGAAGACTTTAATTTCCATAACAAATATTGAATGCACTAAGAAGATAAACAAGAAAGAGAGAGATMCAAGAATCGACATCAAAACCTCAAGAGGTATATCTTCTATTAACTATAGTCATGTAAATAATATATAATGATTCACAACAATTTRGAATCATAGGAGAGCCTCTATTTATAGAAGAGGCTTCTACAYCCTTCTCATTATTTATTAATTATTTCTGCCTAAAATTAGACTAGAATACTAGCAAAGAAGACATGTCATCCACACAAATAAGGAGTCTAATTCAAAACACAATCAAATGATGCCCAATCTGCATAAAACCCTCATGAGAGGAGGTCATCCCACAAGAAGGGGGGGTAKTTTTCTTCTCTAGTCCAATGTTCCAAGGAAAAAGTGATGTAGAGGCTTCAAAACATGGTAAAGTATCCTACCAAGAAAGAAAAGTACCAACTTCTAGCTCCTCCAAGTGGAATGACCTCATGAAAATGTGGATAAGAACCATAAAAGTGGACAAGTGCCTCAAAATGTGCTSAAGGAATTCTCAAAAGATACCTCCAAGGTATGACCAAACCCTCAAATCAAGAAAATATTCTCCAGAAGGAAAGGAATATGCCTCTCCAAGTCAAATCATCACCAAAAATACCCCCATGGCTATCATAAATCCCACACTTGTGTGTCAACCCTGAAATCATGGAAGTAACATCTTCAAAAGTGATGAAAAAGGAGGGTGCTTTGAAATAGCCAATGTGGAATGTGTAAAGGATGTTTGTGTATGCAATAATAGCCTAAACTTTCCTCCAAGGATGTGACCTGTTATCACTCCAGGAAACTCTCCTAAGCTGTAAGTCAGAGATGCCTGGTAACTAACTCTTTTTGGGAAATATTTTCTTAATAATTGATGTGATTTTTGGATCAAGATGAATATCTAGGGACTGGACTGTGTGTTCAAGACTGTCTAGAAATATAAAATGTCACAAGGCCTTCTAGTAATGCAGTCAGACAAGGTTTGATTAAATGGAAGAGAAAATAGCTATTGAACCAGATTGTACTCATATGAAACAAGCACAATGGGTTTAATAACTAAGGAAATAACTTATGATAATCAACTTAATCAATCAATTAGTGAGATGATAGTCACATGCAGATTGAATAAGCATCAATAAGAACCTTCACTCATAAGATATCAGAGAACAGAAAAGAAAAGTCTGACAGCACAACTTNCATGCAGATTGAATAAGCATCAATAAAGAACCTTCACTCATAAGATATCAGAGAACAGAAAAGAAAAGTCTGACAGCACAACTGAAGGAAGCTTGCAATTTTTCATATAATAAGAATAGGTCTCTCTTACAGTAGCAGTATGTAGAACCCAAAATCGAACCCCTTAGTCCTCCAAATGTCTTTGGCTTTATAGCCTATTACAATCAGTTTTCAGATCCTAAAACAATAGATCTGATATTCTAAAAATAGAAAGTCAAAACTAATTCACAAAAGATAAGGAGAGATCCTCAAGATGAGGTCAACCTCTATCTTTTGGTCTTCAAACATTGGTTGAAAGTTGATGAAGTGTAGCCTAGCCTTCCAAGGCTCTTTGATCTATTTCTTTGAAAGTGGAATTCGAATTTGATGATGTGTGCCAAAAATCCCTATCATTTTGCCTTTGAAAATCACCAAATCTAGTCAAAAAATTCACTTTTGACTTTCATCTCCAAGAATGGCCTTCAGATTTTGATTTGATAATTCATAACCATCTTATTGAAGAAGAATTCAAACCATTCAAACCCAAAAATTCTTGATCTGGGTGAAAATTTGGCTATTTTGGCCATGACAGGCTTTCAACAACTAACTTACCCGAAAATCTGCTCCTTAGTTGTTGAAAGGTGCAACTTTCAACAGCTAACTAGTCATAATTCTACCTTCTGCGCTGGTGAAAGTGCAGATTTTTTCAAAATCAAATTTCTCGGTCATGGAGAGTCCGTTTTGCATTCTTAAATAGTTGATCGACATCTACAAATCCTAAACTTTCCAATGGTGCTTTCAGATTTGCATTTGGAGCTCGGGAAGCTATCAAAATTTCCCCTACAAGATTAGGCATCGTTCTTGCAAAAATGTCGGTGCATTTTTTATCGCTAACATCTGGCTCCAACTGGGATGGATACCTCCCTGTGAGGTTTCCAAGAACCTAGTAGACCTTGTGCCTTAAGTATTGGGCCATGGAGTCATTCAGCCTTTTCGGTGGTTAATGAGCACATACAGGCTCGCCTAAACAACTGAAAACATAAATTTATCCAAAAATCAAAACTTGATGAATCTCGATTACCTGCAAGAGATCAAAGACCTCAGGGCTTTGCTAGACGAAGCTCCTTGTCCAATCTGTCAAAGTCTTGGGATCCTTTGGATGGTATGGGTGTTGCACTTCTGCAATCGAATTCATCTTCCTCTGCTGAAAGAGGTTCACTAGATTTTTCAAGGAGTGACTAGCATAGAAGTGGATCTTCTGAATAGCTAGCCATTTCGGAGGGGATAACATTTATGTTGGCTTTATCAATATGAAAATTGTCATCCAATTTGATTTCTGCATCATGAAAAGTGTCTTCCTTAACAACTGTTCTCACTTGCTCCCCAGGTTCTAGATGAAGATCTGGACACACCTCAACAGGAACATGGTTTATGTCATTTCTAGATTCAGAGTACAGACTCGGCATACCTGATATGGCTACAAACCTAGCAGAAAAAATTACCTTTCACACATTCATCTCTATGATAATCTGGACCCTTGAACTTCATGGTTTCAAACCATGATCTTTCTTCAATTTGTTTCTGCAACTGTTCAACAAATTTGTCTAATTCATCAGACATGATCAGACAGATCCTGCACTTTGTCCATCTCCTTCAGTATCTTTGGTCTCAACATGTAGACTATGAAGCATCTCTTCATTTTCTGCATCCATCTTATCTTGTAGTCCAATCAAATTCCTAAGTTTACCGTGAGTCTTATTAAGTACTCTAATAGCTGATTCTCTTTCTTGCTGGATGAGTTCCAATTTCCTAGTGAGTTTTTCAAATGATCTTTGTATCTCTATATTCTCATGACAACACAATTCAAGTTTTATCTTTAGGCCCCTCAACTTGTTAATTTTTTCTATGGTAGCATTGACAAGGGTAGAAAGGCAAAGATTAACAGTTGAACAATTTGATTCAGAACAGAAATCAGAAGAAACTTGTTGGATGGATTCTTCTAGACTTTCTGCAGCATGAGGTATTGCAACAACACAAGAACTTCTCTCTTCCTCTAATGAAGATGTCTGCTCAGCAAATTCTTTCTGTAATGTCTCTAACTGTTTCTCTAGTGCTGTTGAATTCTCAAAATCTTGCTGATTCAGATTTTGTAGTTGACAATGCAAATCATTAATTTGAGAAGTATCTTTCAATACCTGTTCCATGAGTTGCTCATTCTCCTCTATCAATGTAGCTAAATTCTCATCCTGTGTTTTCTTTTCTTTCTTAAGCACATCAATATCGACCTCTAGCTGCTTCAGAATGGCTGTCAAGTTCATAAGTGCGCATACAAGGGCTGCTCTGCCTAGCCTTAGAAGAGCATGCACATCATCAAAAAGGCAAATCCCAATCTCAATCCGCCAGCATGTTTGAAGCTTGCAGAACATGATGTCTCCAAACACTTTGACAAAACTTCACTAACAGTCTCTGGCAAAAATATAGCAGACAAACTTAAACAAACCATTGCTGCATCCAGGGGATCACTTTTCCACTGACCTGATACAGTCATGACTTTCTCCTCCATAGAAGTCTCATTTAACTTAATTTTCACCTGGCCAAAACACCTCAAACACAAAAATAGAACTTTGCTACTGATGCAATTAATTATGTTTCATCATTATAATCCACCTTTGAGGTATTTGGGAAAATAAAACTCAGACCTATTCAAAAATTGTAGCATTCTGCCCTGTTTCTGCGCTTTTGGTAGTTAAAGAGACAAAATTTTGAAAACATTGAATACCAAAAGCTCTGCCTTTTGGTGGCTAATGAACAATTGAAATGTTCGCCTAAGCCACCAAAAATTGTGACTTAAAAATAGTTTAAAATGTGTTACCTCTCAAAAATCTTCTGTAGTCTGAGCAAGGTCTTCCAAGCCAGGATTTCCTTTGGAAAAAAGAAAGCTTGATAGAAGGCTCTTCGTGCTCCCTTGTTGATCACATTTCACAAGGTTTCTGTAGATTTTATCATCACTAGTGCTTCCAGAATTTGATTTCAATCTTCAATCTTTGAGCAGCTACTTGTGGAGAAGGATTTTATGAAAGGACTTCATCTTCGACATCGCTGTCAGAAACTAAATCTGAGGAACTAGCTTCATATGCCTTGGCTTGAACATTGAAGCCTATCCTTCTCAAAGGTGTCTGACATAAGCCAAGCCCTACACAGGGTGTGAGATTTAGAGACTGCCCGTATATAGCCTTACTATCCAGTGCAGATGATAGTCGAATCAATCCACCCACAGGAAGAGACCTGGGCTTCTGATTTATTTTAGATAGCACATTTATTTGTGAAAAAGAAATTGGCAGTGAGATAGTTGTACGATCTGATACACTGCCTTTGCACAACATACTTCCAAACATCATATTGGTACTTGCAGACATTTCTGATACTGATACCCACGTGAATAGGACAGCTCAGTAATCGCCGACGTCGGAGAGAAAAAAAAAACAAGCACCTTGCAGTGCAGCGATCGGTAGGATACTCTCAAGACCTCTGTGGAGAATTCCAGGTACCCTTCCCAAGTCCTTGAAAGGTTGATGAAGCTGTAGTTTTAGTTGCCATCCGGACCAGACTCTCTTGTTCGGAGTTTTGGAGTATGTATTCTCTGTACAGGCTTGAGCAATCTTTGAAGAGCTAAGGGGAATTGCTCAGAGCGACTGTTGAATGCAGTAAGCTTCTGATCCACAACTGCCAAAGGAGAACTGCATGTAGCCTGATAGTTGCGTTCATCTCTTTACTTTGTTGAACGAAATCCCATGTGTATCAGGATATGAAACTTCTGTCTGCGATTTCAATGGCTAGAAATATGGAATCAATCTCTTTCAAACATTTACCCATCAGTCATGCTCGGTTTGCCATTAGAAATAAAAATCAAATCAAATTAGTTTAAAAAAATTTCGAGCTTGCTTAGAGGTTGGACTCAAACTTTTTGGAGTAAAATACAATTCGATTTGTTACAAAAAATCTAGAATTTGTCTCTATCTTGTGTTTCCAAGTGCTCTACTCTACCATCTGTCATCTATTTATGCAAATTTGACTGCACGCGTCCTCCTCATTCTGAAGCAATTTCTGCACCTCCTTTGGTATTCAACGACGATTTTCCCTTGATCTGCCTCCTCCAATATTCACTTGACCTGTTGGATGCTCATCAGTAGAATAGGAAGCCACCATGCAACCTATAGAGCCCACATTAACCTCAAGTGCAACACATGCAGATGCAGAGGAAAATACGTTATGTGTACCCACTGCAGAAGAATGCTCATGTTGGATACCATAAGCAGGACCAACACTGTTATATATGGGAACATTTGAAGTTAATTTCTTTGATGGAACAGACTCAGACCATTTTGTCACATATGAGGAAGAACCCTAGACCTTTTCACTATACTTAACTTAGCCATGGATTTTCATCTCATAACCTCATCAACTGCAGCTGCAATACTTGGTTCTTTAAAATCATCCCACAAGGCATACAACTGACCAGGATTAGTAGAGGCATTCTGACTATGAACAAGACTTTTCTATCAATGATTTTACAAGACATTTTGAGATTCCTACATTATCATTGTCTAGAGCTTGCTCTCTTTTTAGTTGTTGCAGGTGCTTTTCATACCGTGTGGCAAGCAATGTACAAAGATTCATCAAAGCTTTCCTAACTGTTAGTTCATGCTTGAAAGAAGAAATTCTTCTTCGGCAAATCTTCGGAGGAGCTGGCAAACCAGGTATTACAACCCAATCAACACAATGAAATCGAGCCCCCAAGGATGCTCTGTATTTTGTATAGCTAGTAATCAAAGATCTGTCTAAACTGCCAGTCCAGGGAAATCGTCTCTTTCGCATAGGCTTCAGCCTTGACAGAGCACTAATATGATTAATAAATGTGTCTTCATTGTCATCTTCTTCATAATCTATCCCTACAACTTATTCAAACTGTAATAAAATGTTGAACACAAGTTCCTGCTGCAAACTACTAAACTGAAAAGGATCTCCTGCTCGATAATGAGCTTATTTTCTATCTATTCCTACTCTAACCAGTAAAGGCAGATTGATCAAGTAAAACTGAATTTCCAATGAAGCCAAGTAAGAAACTGACTTACTGATATCTTGTTTGATCTGGACTTGAAAAATATTAGAAACCATAACATACAGAAATGGAGTTTGACAGGGCAGCAGAACCAACCTTCCTTCAAAGACAGATTGACATATGTT
>JASDQU010243758.1:62814-78161 GCA_032191745.1 Picea mariana | reverse complement strand
ATACAAAAGATGTTGGTTCTTGTGTTAACACCATTCATTTTACTTATTGATTTTCTTGTTGCAATAATTTAGCCATGTACTTCACTAGAAATAATAAGCTATCAATGTGCATAAGAGAGCATCAATGAGTATAAGAAAGCCTTTTCTTTATCTTTATGAATCATGCCAATACATATATCAATAGAAATGCAACAAAGTATCGTTGGAAAAGAAATGTTAGTGAATCATAAAAGGAATGATGAGATGGTAAAATGGAATAATTGTAATGAATGTGTGGTGAAATATTTTAGTTCCCCCCCCCCCAACTGAAGTGGTTGCATATCCTCATGCAACTTAGGGTAGGTTATGGAAGGAAAGAAAACATGGCGAGGAAATTTTTCAAAATATTCAAGTCAACATATAAGGAATTGTGTGATTAAGATTAGAAAGGAACACACCTCCACTTATCCAAAAAGTAGATGTAGTTGTTGCGGCTACTGGATCAAGAAAATGTGACTGGCACTAGAGTTGCAACCGTTGTAACTGCTGGAGAAAATAATGTCTGACTGTAACTGATGGAAGATGGAAGGTGTCACTGCTGTAAGATCGGGAAAATGGAACTGTTGATGCGGCTGTTGCTGTAACTGGATCATGGGAAGTGAAGGAATCTGAACTACTACTGTTGAATCATGAGAAATGTGGAAGACAGAGAATATGGAACTGTGGTACTCTCATAGATTCGAAATCAAACTGCTGCAACTGCTGAGGGGATCATGAAAAAGTGTATAGTCTTCACCCACCACAAAACCGATGGTACAATTCTCATCATGCGAATGAATGTGTCGATGTTGAGCATGAACAGAAATCATTGGATTACCAGCCATTAATGAATGTCGTTAACCAATGTGAGACAAACTCACTAGTGATGTCAATGAGTGTCAAGGTACCCGAGTACATCTTTCGAAGTGCGAATAGATGGGATGATGTCGAGCCACTTGCAAGATCTAACGATCAAGGGACATTGATGTATTCCCATGATTACTAGCGAGAGAGCTTGCCATTAAGGCATGCAAACCTCAAGGTACTCAAAAAGGAACTCTAGTCTATATCCCAGATAAGGTGTCAAGGTTGATGGGGCAAGACTATTGAAAGGTTGGCCGTAAGGAATTCCACATTAGTCAACGCGAGTTTATAAAAATATTGGTAGGACTATAGATATAAAGTTCTCAGTTGCAACAGGGTTTAGAGCAAAGAAATGTAATCATGGAAAGATGGTTTGTTTTATTCATAAGGAAAACTGTAAAGGAAAAAAGGAACTGAGAAAGAAAAAGGAATGTATGCAACTCAGAAAAATAGACGTGTGAAAGCATGAAGGTTAAGGCAATGGAAGATGGCTTCAACACAGGGATGACCAATCAACTTTGAAGGAAAAATGGGATAGTGTCTTAGCATGAAATTGGGAAAAATGTGGAAGTATGGGTATCACAACATGGTGTATCAGTATGGTCCCTGTGTAACAACGAACATCAAGATGTGCAAAAAGTTTATGTGTATCAACAAACATCAAGATGTGCAAAAAGTTGTTGTGTAACAACAAACATCAAGATGCGCAAAAAATTGCTATGAAACAACAAAATGTTGTTGTGTATCAACAAACGTCATGATGTTTCGGATGAGTAACAACTCCTTCAAGCTATCTAGCAAACATGTTTTTCTGAAAAATATCACTTCGTCATAAAATTTGTTTGTCTTCGAACCTGAAAAAGATTTAGCACTAATCCTGCATAAAAACCATGAGATTTGCGAAAAACATATTATGCAGAAATAAGTGCAAATGCAACAAATCAAAGAAATAGACTGTGTTTTTATACCTATTTCCCTTGCATACTTATTTGTCTTAGCTGTATCAAATTTGCATAATAACCAATGGCTGAGAATTGTCACTAAAGTCTTGGAATATTAAATACGCTGCTTTGTCAAATTTACCCAAGAATTTAGTCAAGCTGCTCCATTGATTATAATTGTTTTTCTGCAATTGTGAATAATTAGAGCATACACAACAGTCGATCCAGTAAGATAACATAACAGTTGATCCTGAAATACAATGTATGCAAAAGCACGTTAATGATAAATTCCAAAAATTATCGTCTTAGTACGCCAAATTGGTCTATTTGCCATCCAAAGTGAACACCGGTTTCCTTGCATGACCTAGACATGTATGATATAAATTTATCTTGATTGTATTACATACTATGAGCAACCTCTGGATCTGCAAAACAACATTCCTTAAGTTCCTCATGCTTAGTCTCAACTATACTTCACGTTATGCTCCTTCAACAAATGCATTTTAACGTTTCGACTTAAGCCCTTGCAGTGCAAGTTGTACAACAGTCACTCTATCATCAAAGCAAACACCAAAAGCAAGGAACATATCATCTTTATCCACTGCATAATTGTCATAAACAGTCTCGTGTATGCTCAACATCCCCAAGCTTTTCTCATGAGAAGAGGGAAAACGATCCCAAGCCCATTAAAGTACTATCCACTAGAATGACTTGCATCTATAAATCATTACAAAGGAGACTTGCATCTATAAATCATTACAAAGGAGATTTGCATCTATAAATCATTAGAATCTCTATGACTAATTTCAAAAAGAAGTAATACTTCCATCTCTCCAATGCAATTCCAAACAAGCAATAAGTAGGTCCTTCAAACTTGTGACTAGGAAACTAACCTACTGTAATAGCAATGCATTTATGCAACATGCACTCAGGAACAAAGGAAATGAGTGATTAAAAAAGTTGTTTTTTTTTTTTAACAAATGTGAAGCATTTGATCTTCCAAATCATCATTAGACAGTCTATCAAAACTTATTTTAAACAATCTAGGGACTACATGTATGGCAAGCAAATTAATGCTCAGAACATTTATTGCATCACACTTTGAAATCTGTAGTTTTATGTGAGATATCTTATAAATTCAGTAGCAGTGGCTATGGCTCCTCCTCTAATGGCACCCTTTATTATAATTGAAGAACATGGCAGCTCCAGTCACAACACCACTTATTAAATCATTCTTCCAGTCTTGCCTGCCACAAATTCTTTCTACTCCATATTCTACTCCATTAAATACACCAGCTACCGCACCCCACTTGAAGCCCTCCTTTCCCATCTTCTTAAGCGTATGCTCAAGATCATGTTTTGTCACACTTCCTTTACTCAAAGAGCTGTAAGTCAAGCACACATGAAGCGCCAGTGAAGTTCCAATTGGAAGGTCTCGTGGAAGAAATTGAATCTTCTCTATCTTCATTACTACTACAGGGTTGAAAATAGGGAGACATTTTTGTCAATCAATGGATATCAATACTTATTCATGGTAATCGATTAGGCCTGGAATTTCAAATCTCATCTGCCTGTAAAATGAAGATTTGATGACGGTTTTGTGTTTTTCATGCCCTTCATTTTACATTTTATGCAAATTCATAAATGTCAATTTTTTTTTTTATTCCAGATCTGTTAATGATGCGATCAGCTGCCAACACCATTGAATTGGTTGTCCACACTTCAAGTTCACTTACATTAATGATCTATTAATGAAATTAGATCTAAAGTCCAGACTCCAAATCAAGTAGGAAAAATCCAATGAAACCTTGCCGCTGCCCGGGGCTTCCATCATGATTTAGTCACCATGTCGGATGCATTATAGTATGGAGGAATTATTCGTACTAGTTACTATACCTAAAAAAATTTATGACGGGTCACCTGAACCGCTGAACATCAAACCAATGGTTTGATCATTTTTATGCCTGTCAGATTTGGCATGCCAAATTGATAACGAGCTGTCAAATACATCCTCAGATGGAAAAAATGTTCTAAAGAACGTCAAATTCCAGGCCTGTAATTGATTAACCCCTTCTTAATTTATCCCATGAGTGCTTTTTTTTTTTTATGTGATTATACGAGAAGTGGGCAGAGAAGCTGCGACGATAGTGGATATCGTTGGTTTAAAAGACAACGACATGTGAGTGGTACCTGATAATTCTGTATGTGCGTTTCTGAATATTTTAACTGATCTTGCAGAGTCAGGGTATTTGAAAATCCAGAGTATGGTTTTTTTTCGAGCGCATAAACTATCTTATTAGGAGCAAGTTTTTATGCAATTGTGTTGTGGAGACTACTATCTGTTTGTTACTGCGCGAGAATATAGCAAATATAACCAATTAAGATCTCCACAATGGATTGGCAACACTCAAAGCTTCCTGGATCAAACAATCGTCCCTCGTCTTAGACTGTGAACAATACGTGGACGTTCTCTTGGAAGTCTCGGGCCAATGGATAACTGATGGCCAATCCTCCTTCGCCATATGCCATGCCATAAGAGTGCATCGCATTCTAATCGATCGATTCAGAATTGTTGTCGATGTAGTAGTATTGATTGTGGTCGTGAACGTTTTCCACCACTCGCCATTGCAACCCCCCCAAAAAAACTTACCCTCGCAATATCCAATGAACAGTCCTGTAGCTTACTGAGTCCTGAAGCAGTCCCGACGGTGAGCTGGAGATCTTACTCTACAAGAGTCGATTATAGAACAAGAGATGAGACGACAGTTCTTCAACAGTTTTCTTATCAGATAAATTTTTGGCGGAAGAATCGACCTACCGTTTGGATGCTTTCTCAGAATCCGATAACATTTACACTTCAGAACAATCTAAACGGATTTGCAAGATTTGCTACCACCGCGAAGGGAGGAAGTCGATACACCGAAAAATAAAATCATTTCTAAGGTTTGCGTTTGAGGAGTTACAACAAACATCCGAGGATGACGATGATAGCCATCCGACATTTATAATTTTGATTTGCCCAAAATAGTGTTGTTTCAACCACTCAATCGAGATTGAACTTGATAATCGTAAGAGTGGATCACGACTTGAGGATACGCAAGGATAAAGATTTGTTTTCTTGTTTTTGCAATCAAATCCGATTCGGTGCTCAGGATCAAGATCCATGAGAAAATCAAAGAGCTAAACGATCGTTCTACACATAATTGCCAAATAATTAGGAGACTAGGTGTTAGAGCATGGGTATTGCAGGTGTGGTGTGGGCAGTGAAACTTTAATCAAAAGTTCTGGAGATAGCTTGGACCGCAAAAGGATTCAATCGTCTTTCTCAGTAATGCGTTCTCAGTACAATAGGTTTGGGGCATTATATTATTAATACTCATGTCATGTTTAGTGTATTGTTTTTGTTTTGTTGCAGGTATTAGTATGGATAGTGCACAATCCAGAGCACGTGGGAAATATCGTTTTGACCACAGTTACAGCTTTAGAAAAAAAGAAAAAAAATGGCATCTCCGCGTTCTCAAATTAGTGAGAAGTTTGGAGGTTTTGCAATGTTTCAGTTGTTGTTTCAACGCTATTCAACTGTTATTGTAGACCTTTTATTATTATATTTTTTTGTTTGGTTTTATTTAATCCTAATGCCACTGTTGTTTTATTGTTTGCAGATCTACAAATTTATTCAATCACTGTTTAAAAAAAAAATGTCACTGTTTCAACATTTAAAATATTGTTGTAACAATGACTGTCTCCACATGTAAAAATTTCACTGTTTTAGCATGTTGTAACATGTAAAAAATTTCACTGTTTCAACATGCTGTAACAACATGTAAAATTTTTGTCGTTGTATCAGCATGCTGCAACAACGTAAAAAAAAATTCCGCTGCATCAGCATGCTGCAATAGCATGTTAAATTGGTTTTATTGTGATTTACTGTTAAGCATGTTTTGCAAAAACATTCATTCTTGAAAATCCAAATCATCCCTATTTTTTGATCCTCGTGATCACTCGAAGCATGGAGGAGAGGAAACTTATTAAAAAAATTAGAGAAAAAACGTTGTTTTATTCGTTAACCTACCTATTCTATGCTAATTGAAACTTAAAGATTAGTTACGTGTAGTCAAACTTCCAATGGAGCCAAGCACGCAACAATAACAAAAATATATTCATGTACAATTTTTCAAATGAAAGATAGAAATTTACATGAATAAACGAATTTTGTTGTTGTAATGACAAACTAACTAAGAAATAAAATTTATCTAATCGAGTGCTTACCTGGAACCATTGCTCGATAATGATTTCATAGGCACGTTTTTCCTCGCTTAGATCTTGTTGTAACTCCTCTTCATCTTCCTCAATCTCTTGCTCAAATGTTTCTTCGTCATCTAATGTGTAGGAGTCATCAGATCTTGAATCCTCATTTGTTGTTGGAGGAGTATTTGAATCTTTAATTACTGTCAAGATCTCCTCTTCCTAAGAAGAGGAGATCTCGACTTTCACGAGGATCTGAGTGAGTAGTTCCAAGCTGACACTCATTGTTAAAACATATTGAAAAAGGGGTTCTTACAACACCCAAATCAAAAATAAAAAAAATGAAAATCATACTTGTTGAAACACATACTCTCCACAGTTGCGGAAAACACACTTACTACAATTGAAATTTAGACTGGCGAAAAAAATGAAATTTGCGTAAATTGAAATTCACACTCTAGAGCTGGCAGGGAGAACATGAGGAGTCTCCACTCAAGTAGTTGCTATGACCCCTTACCAACACATGCAGACACACTTGCAGGAAATCAAACTAAACCTCAATCCATCGTGCTTCCCCGACAATGACGCCAAAATGTTAGGCGGAAATACTATCATTTAATTCTGTTGTAGTATTTTCCCAACCATTTAATTTGTCAATTTGAGGTTCGTAGGCTTACGAAGCACACACACTATATATGCAGGACTGAAGTAGAAGTAATCTAATCTAAATTGTTGAAATGAAACTAATCTAGGAAAGCATTGAAAGACTAACTAGGAAAGCAGGAAATTGCATAAGGGAAAACCAATACAACATATGAAGAGTTGAACGACAAAAGACATATGTGAGCTCACACAATATATCAATCTCAAATTATATTACAAGAGTCAAATGACAAAGCATAGCAATGAAAGAATCAAAGATAAGAATCCCCTTCTAAGATTTCAAGCTGATCTAAGTCTAATCTCTCATCTCTAACTCCAACTTCCCAAATTATCCATTACATGATGTTTTCACCCCTTCATGAAGAGAGAGCACTCTCTTATATACACGAAATTATTGAAGAGTGTCATAATTACAGATCCACTATTCTCTCAACTTATTCCTTCAAATCCTCCACTCATATCTTGGATAAGATATCCTATCAAAATCTCCATGATCTTCTCTTTTGAATATGCTTGAATGATTGTCCCAAATATTCTTCAAATCTTCAAAGCTTGAAGATGAAATTCGAATTTGAGGCTAGGTGGTAATATTTGACTTTGTTGAAATCTTCACGTATGCCTGCACACATCATCAAACTCATCCAACCTTGATATATAATGAAAATATGTCATTTTCTAAGATTTAATCATAAATTCACTTATAATACTAAAAGGAATACAATGGAAAATAATAAGGAGAAACCCAAGTATCATTATGGAAATGGTATGATGGAAGGTTAATGGGACAATGAAATGTAAGGAATAGTGAAGGAAAAAGAGGATATAAATGTGACATTTCTGAGGCCCAACACTCTCCATTAAGCCCATGTCCCATTTTCCAGGAACTTATGATAACAAACATATAATGTTCACTTTAGTCTTCAGGAAATAATATTAAAATATTATTCCTCTAGAGGTAATCCCCCTAGCTTATCCCCTAGGCCCAATACTTAGCCCCCCTTCCTTACCCTACCTAGTGAAGCTTAGTCCCCCATAACTCTTCTTCGTGGAGGGTATACACACAACAATGTTTTTATTTTTATTAATGATCTGCATAATTGCATATACAAACAAAATATCAGACTCTTGGCCTTGGAATCTGGCTCACCAGCCTAATAAACACATAAGTCTTTCAGCTTACAACCACTTGGATCACCATCCTATGAGAAAAATTACAATTCAGAAGGGGCTCGGCCTTGGGGTATTACAATCCCCTCCCCTTATTTTTGCACTGTCCTCAGTGCAATTTATTTACAAAACAACAACAAGATTTCCAAAATATTCAAAAAGATGTGGGTACTCTGCCCGCATAGCATCTTCATGCTCCCATGTTGCGTCCTCGGGACCGTATAAGGTCCACTGGACTTTTAGAAGTCCTATAGCTCGATTCCAAAGCTGCTTGCTTTTTCGGCCTAGTATATGCACTGGATGCACCTGCAAGACACCTTCTTGTTCCACCTGAATCACATTCCAATTGATTACATGATTAGCATCATGTATATATTTCCTAAGCAATGAAATATGAAACACATTATGTACAGTCATGGATGCAAGCAATGCAATCATATATGCAACTAGTCCAATCCTTTCTAGGATTTCAAATGGCCCACAAAATTTGGCTGCTAACTTGGAACAATTTCCCAGCGTCAGGGAACTTCTGTTAGCTTTTACTTTTAGAAAAACATGATCACCCACTTTGAAATCCCTATGGATCCAATTCTTATCAGCATAACTCTTCTGCCTGTCTTGGGAAGCTTTCAAATTTTGCTTAATCTTCAACATTTGTTCTTCCATTTCCTTGAGCAAATCTGGCCCAACTACTGCTCTATCAGTTGGATTATCCTAGCTTACTGGAATATTTCACTTTCTGCCATAAAGTGCTTCAAATGGGCTCATTTTCAACGATGCTTGATACCCATTGTTGTAGGCAAATTCTACCAAGTGTAGGTAGTCTTCCCATTTAGATGGTTTGTCCATCACATGCATCCTTAACATGTCCTCTATCACTTGGTTCACCCTCTATGTCTGCCCATCGGAATCAGGATGATAAGTAGTGCTGAAGTTTAGATTCGTTTTGAACCCTTTGACTAGCCCTTTCCAGAATTTTGAGGTGAATTTCAGGTCACTGTCAGACACAATTGTCTTGGGAATATTGTGCAATCATGCTATTTCCCTTAAAAATATATCAACAACGTTATTTTCCTTGTGAGTAGTCTTTAGTGGAATAAAATGGGCATATTTTGTAAGCTTGTCCACCACCACCATGATTGAATCATGCTTCTTGCCGGTTTTGGGCAATCCTGTGATGAAATCCATTGTCACTACCTCCCACTTCCACTCAGGGATGGGTAAAGGTAGTAGCAACCCTCCTGGTTTCCTATGCTCAGCTTTAACCTTCTATCACTCCATACATCTGACAATGTATTATGGAATTTCCTTCTTTATACCTGGCCAAAAGTAATGGCTCTTGACTGCTGTCACAATTTTCTGATATCCAGGGTGCCCTGCATAAGGCACATTGTGCATTTCATTCAAAATCATGATTTTCAATTTCTGGACATTAGGTACATAAATTATGTTCTTGTACATAACTGTTCCTTCAACTCCCAACTTATAATCTTCCACTTTCTGTAACGTCTTACCATGTTGTAGCTTTGCAACCAACTCCATGTACTACAAATCTGCATTTGCAACTTCCGAAATTTTGCCTTTAATATCAGTTTGGTACATGCTAATGGCCGAAGCATGCAATTCATGGACTCTCTTGCAGAGTGCATCAACCACTTTGTTTTCCTTTCCTTTGATATGCTTGATATCAAAGTCATACTCACAAAGAAACTCCAACTGCCTACTCTGCCTAGCATTCAAGGTTGGTTGATCAAACAAATATTCAGATCGTTGTGGTCTATTCTCAGTTCAAACCTCTTTCCCATGAGGTAATGCCTCCATTTCTTGAGAGTGTGAACACTGACTACCAGCTCCAAATCATGAGTTGCATAGTTTCTTTCGTGCTCTTTCAACTTTCTGGATTCATAACAATTTACAAATCTATTTTGACTGAGGACTCCTCCCAATCCTTCTTTGCATGCATCTATGCACACTACAAAGTATTCATTCGGATCTGCAATCCTCAAGATTGGAGCACTGGTTAATAGTTTCTTCAATCGATGGAAGCTCTTCTCACATTATTCATTCCATGAAAACTTCTTCTCCTTTCTTTGCAAGGAAGTGATAGGGTGAGCTATCCTTGAGAACCCTGCAATGAACCTTCTGTAATAGCCAGCTAGACCCATAAAGTATCTGACTTATGTCACATTCTTTGGCGTTGTCCATTCCCTGATGGCTTTTATCTTCTCAGGATCTACAACTATCCCATCCTTTGAAATGATATGCCCCAAGTAATGGATCTTCTTTTGATAAAATGATCACTTGCTCAATTTAGCATATAGTTGGTGCTCTCTTAGCACCTGCAACACCATCCTAAGATGTTGTTCATTCTCTTCCTCCAACTTGGAATACAGCAGGATGTTATCCAAAAATACCATGACAAACTTGTCCAGATATTCTCTGAACACACCATTCATCATGCACATAAAAACAACATGTACATTTGACAACCCAAATGGCACCACTGTGAATTCATAGTGACCATACCTTGTTCTGAAGGCGGTCTTACCGATGTATTCATCCTTAATTCTTACCTGGTGATATTCTGATCTAAGATCTATTTTTAAAAATATCTTAGCATCCTTTAACTGATCAAAGAGATCATCGATCCTTGGCAGAGGATACTTGTTCTTAATAGACACTTTGTTCAATTGTCTGAAATCAATGCACAATCTCAATGTTCCATCCTTCTTCTTCACGAACAGGACCGGGGATCCCCAAGGCGACACACTTGGGCGTATATACCCCTTCTTTAGAAGCTCTTCAAGTTGAATTTTTGTTTTTTTAGCTCTGGTGTACTCATTCTGTAAGGAGCTTTTGTTACTAGAGCTGCTCCAGGCATCAAGTTTACAAAAATTCAATATCTCTTTTGGGGGGTAGTCTGAGTACCTCCTGGAATACATCTTCGAAATATTTTAATACTTCATGATCTTCAATACTTGAGACCTCATCCTGAGATGCTTCCTCCACATGGGTTGCAAATAATTGACAACCTTTTATGTAGCACTTCTTCAGTTGCATTGCTAAGATTTCTCTAATAGTAACTGCCATGGGAATTCCTTGGACTGTTCTCCAATTTCCTTCCTCATCCAAGCAAGTGAATGCCTTGTTACGACAGTCCAAGATGGCATGGTGTTGGTCCAACCAATCCATCCCAATTAGACAGTCATAAGAACATAAAGGTAAAATGTTCAATTCAGCTCTCTTGCTCAGGTTGTTCATGTCCACTGGACAAGACTTAACCAATTCCATAACCTTTCTCTTGGTTCATGTAGCTAGCTGCACTAACCAAGATTTTCCATGTTTGTTTCTCGACAATTGAAAACTTTCCACCACTCTAGGATCTACATAACTATGGATAGCCCTGAATCAATTAAAATAGTAAAGGCATGGTTGTTGATCATACCTTCCACTTCAATCATGTGTGACTGATATTTCTCTTGCTTGTTGTCCAGGGCTGCGTAGATCCTTGGTATTCTACTGCCCATGCCATCCACTATTTCTACCTGCTAAACATTGTGGACAACCCTCACTTTGTCATTTTTGTGGGGGAAATATCTGTACCTAGGATTTCCTTTATAACCCCAACATTCCATAGGTGGATGTCTTGGCATTTGTCCACCCACTTCAACCTTCCTGGGCTCTCTAAAAGACGGTTGTCCTTTAGGACTGTTCCTGAAAAATGGTGGTT
This sequence comes from Picea mariana, assembly GCA_032191745.1. Taxonomy (NCBI): domain Eukaryota; kingdom Viridiplantae; phylum Streptophyta; class Pinopsida; order Pinales; family Pinaceae; genus Picea; species Picea mariana. The sequence goes on along the minus strand of JASDQU010243758.1, from coordinate 66,533 downwards.
TGTTTCCCTTTTAACTCTGCTCCCTCTTATTCTTGTCTTCCCAAGATTTTTGGAAAGTAGGCTTTTCTTTTTGCTGATCATATAAGCATTTTTATCTCCTTAAAGTTTCTTCCATAGTCTTTGGGTCATCATACTAGATCATTTCATTGATGGAAGATTGATGCAGACGGCCACCCGGCGCGCCCGCTCCCACCAGGACCTTCTTTTCCTTTGGCCCAAAGAGCTGAAATGCTCTTCAAGTCCCTTATCGGGACTTCTTTCATACACCCACGGGACTTTCCTTATGACCTCCCTTTATCCTATCGAAAAATCGGGCTTCGCGTGATCGCGAGTCCTGCACTCACGAGATCGGGTCTCACAAATCGCCGAACCCCGATGAATATTCTCCAAATGCTTTCCTTGCTTTTATCGGGAATTTCCCCCGTCGGGAAATCGCGTATCGGGATATCGCGATTCACGTTGTCATATGCACGGGACTTTCAATTCCCCGATACCCGACTCTGCGGGATCTCTGGCCACGTGTCCCTGCTGATGGACGGTTTAAAACTCCCGTCGGGATATCGCGGATCGCGATTCCAACATGCAACGATTCCACACTCCTGGAATTTCCGATGAACTGAACCCCGACTCCCTTTCTGATGCCTGACGCGTGTCCTGTTGAGATCAACGGCTGAGATTTTCCGTCGGGATTTCGAGACTCAAGAGACCTCAGTTATCTCGACCTGTAAAACCCCGATGCCTCCAAAATCCCTGTGCCTCACCAGAATGCTGACACGTATCCTGCCGAGATCAACGGCTAGGATTCTTTCTCGGGATTTCGAGACTCACAAGATCTCGATTCTCTTGCCCAGTAAAACCCCGATGACTCTGATATCCCGATGGCTCCTCTGGGACTCCTCCTCTGTCTCAGGGATTAACCCCTGCGCAACTTCTCGAGATCTAACGGCTGACGGGAAATCACTTTCTGATCTAACGGTTCAACCGCCTCTCAAGCTTGGGCTATGTGTGGTCATAACCTCCTCGCACTTCCACGAGATCCAACGGCTGACGGGATTTTCCCGAGCTTACCCACAAGATCTCGACCGTCGGTTCCTCCTCCTTGAAGATTCCTTGAGAAAGGCTAAGTGTTCCTTCTCAGAACTTGCCCTCCAACGCCTGTGCTTGCAACTCCTTGCTTGAACATTCCTTGGCACAAAAATCCTGTGCTCTCCTTTAACGATATCACGAAGGTGCTATACCTCCTGAGCTTTTCCACACTGATTCTTCAGAGGAACTTGCGCGCACTCCTTGCGCTCAACATTCAACAACTCCTCGAGTGTTGAATCCTTCTGACTCTGCGCACTCCTGCAGCAGCAGTCTTCGATCTCTTTCCTGTGCTCAGACTAACAACTGAGACTTTTTCTCCAGCCTGCACCTCCTTGCACGGCTGCAACTACCCAATTTCACTTCTGGGCGAACAAGAATAAAAGTTAAACTATCGAGCCCTCATCAACGCACTCCTTGCAGATGAATTCCACTGCACTCTTTGCAGAAATCTCCTGGCTCAGATAGAGAAACAATTGAAACTCATTTCATCTCCCCTTCAGACTTCAGTTTGAAACATGAAAATCACATACACAGCATATATAAAGCAAATGCATAACCAGAAAACAAACATTCATGAGCTCAACATCAGCACACAGAGAAAACAACACAAACCATGAGATTGAATCAAAGTTTCCTTCTATTAATTCAATAACTGTACATGGGTGTTCTTCATACAATTCTCTGCTTTCTCTCCTCTCCTGAATGTTGGCCAATGTTACAATGATACAACGAGGGTGTCTATATCCGTTTTCCCTCTCAGGCTCTAAAACTGTCAGATTTGGAAATAAAATCCTATCTACCTGCATTAAATCTATTAAATGCCTCCCATCTATTTCAAACAAGAGCGTATGGCTCGAGGTCTGATACAACATACAAAAGGCACTTTCATAAATGCATCATTTATACATTGGTGCATCATCTTGAATGAAAATTTAAAAAGTTTCGGTTGGCTTGTCCAGTTGTTCATTGCCTTCCACGTTGGCTCGCTTGTTGAGTTGGCGATGCTCCTGCATCATACCCGTCGGCTTGAAAACTTTCATGGACTCCTGTCCATGAGCTCCTGCACGGTCTGTCCATGCTTTTGAATTTCTGCTTCTGTCTCCCAGCTGGCATCCTCCACTGGGTGATTTCTCCATTTGACCAGGTACTCATAGTATTCTTTCCTCCTGGTCTTTTTACCTACTCGCTTGTCCAATATACGCTCCATCTGCGGCTTCTCTGCGATCGGCATCTGCTTCCGCCACTGGATTTCTGGCTGCTCATCATTTCCAGCTTCTGCTTCCTCAGCTTTATATGGATATAAGTCTGAGACATTGAATGTCAGAGATATTTTGATGTCATCCGACAATTCAATCTCATAAGCATTTTCTCCCAACTTCTTCAGGACTCTGCATGGCCCAATTTTCTTCATTTTGAGCTTGTTGTATGTTCCCCTTGGGAACCTTTCTTTCCTCAGGTGTGCCAGAACTAGATCACCAACTTCGAATTGAAGTTGTCTCCGATGCTGATCCGCTCTGCGCTTATATGCCTGGTTTGATTCCAACAATCGCTACTTCATCCTGCTGTGAAGTTCTTCCATCACCTCTGCGAATTCTTCAGCGCTTGCACTCTTTGTCATCATCTGTTCTGAATCCCTCAGCTCAGATACTCCTCGTGGTTGCCTGCCATATACAATTTCAAATGGACTTTTTCCTGTGCTTTTGTTCACTGAGTCGTTGTACGCAAACTCTGCCTGTGGCAACACATTGTCCCAACTGCTGTGGTGCTCTGTCACCAAGCTTCTGAGTAAATCTCCCAGACTTCTATTGACCACCTCTGTTTTCCCATCAGTCTGAGGATGATAGGCCGAACTAAACATTAAGTTAGTTCCCATCTTCTTCCAGAGTGTCCTCCAGAAATGTCCTATGAATTTTGTATCCCTGTCCGATACTATGCTTCTGGGTAAACCATGAAGTCGAACAATTTCCTTGAAAAACAAGTTTGCGATATGAGTCGCATCACTGGTCTTCTGGCATGGAATTAAATGTGCCATTTTCGAAAACCTGTCGACCACCACAAAGATCGAATCATGTCCCCTTTGCGTTCTCGGTAATCCCAATATGAAATCCATGCTGATTTCATTCCATGGCCTCTCAGGTATGGGTAATGATTGATAGAATCCCGCATTCTGCTTTCTGCCCTTTGAATGCTGACAAATTCTGCACCTGTCAACAAACTTTTTGACATCTATTCACATCTTCGGCCAAAAATACGCTTCGCTCAGCTTTGCAAATGTTTTATCGTGGCCAAAATGCCTTGCTAATCCGCCACTGTGCTTCTCCTTTAGCAGGTTCTCTCTCATGGAGCAATTCGGAATGCATAACTGATTGCCTCTGAACAACAGTCCATTTTGGATCATGTAATCCATCCACGGGCTTCTGTCTCTGAGAACTGGATTCTGAGTTGCCTCGTATGCCTCTGCAAAATCAACATCACCTGCATACATGTCCTTAATATTTTCAAAACCCAATGTCTTGACTCTGAACTCCTACAACAACAAACACTTCCTGCTCAAAGCATCAGCCACTTTGTTAGCAGTACCCGAAATGTGTTTAATTGCAAATGTAAAATTCTGCATATACTCTACCCATTTA
>JASDQU010243758.1:11840-30934 GCA_032191745.1 Picea mariana | reverse complement strand
ACCTGCATACATGTCCTTAATATTTTCAAAACCCAATGTCTTGACTCTGAACTCCTACAACAACAAACACTTCCTGCTCAAAGCATCAGCCACTTTGTTAGCAGTACCCGAAATGTGTTTAATTGCAAATGTAAAATTCTGCATATACTCTACCCATTTAGCATGTTTCTGATTCAGCTTCTCTTGCTGAGTCACAAACTGTAATGCATGATTATCACTATACAGAACAAATTCCTTTGGGATCAAGTAATGCCTCCACTTCTTCAATGCCTGTATGATAGCATACAATTCTTTATCATACGTTGAGTACTTCACTTTTGCCTCATCCAACTTCTCGCTGAAATATGCCATTGGTCTGTCCTCCTGGCTCAAGATCGCTCCTATGGCAAATCCACTTGCATCGCATTTCACTTGGAAAACTTTTGTAAAATCCGGCAACACCAACACTGGTTGCTCTGTGATCTTTCGCTTCAATAGATTGAAGCTCTTCTCTGCCTCTTCCATCCAGTGAAAAGATTTATGTCTTTTCTTGACTGTGTCCATCATTGTTGCGCTAATTCCACTGAAATTTCTAATGAATTTCCTGTAGAAACTTGCCAATCCGTGGAAACTTCTCACCTCGAAAACATTTCTCGGTGATGGCCAATTTTTAATTACTTCCACTTTACTTGGATCCATCTTCAATTCATTTGTCGATATGACAAACCCCAAGTAAATGAGTTCTCTCGTCATAAATGAAGACTTCCTCACATTGATCAACAACTTCTCTTGTTGTAGTTTCCTCATTACTGCAGCTAAATGCTTCAGATGCTCTTCTTTTGTCTTGCTGAAAATCAAGATGTCATCCAAATAAACAATGACAAACTTACCAATGAATTCTTTCAGCACTTCATTCATCAGCCTCATGAATGTACTCGGTGCATTCGTCAAACCAAACGGCATGACTAGCCATTCGTACAACCCTTAGTTGGTTTTGAAGGTTGTCTTCCACTCATCGCCTTCCCTCATGCGAATCTGATGGTATCCGCTTTTCAAATCCACCTTTGAAAAAAATTCTGCCCCACTTAAGCAGTCCATCAAGTCATCCATCCGTGGCAATGGAAACCTATACCTGATGGTTATCTTGTTAATGGCTCTGGAATCTATACACATTCTCCAGCCTCCATCTTTCTTTGGACTCAGTACCGTTGGAACAACACACGGACTTAAACTCTCCCTGATCAGTCCTTTATCCAACAGCTCCTGTACCTGCCTTTTGACCTCCTCATTCTCCTGTGGCGTTAACCTGTATGCTTCTTTGTTTGGTAAACTGGCTCCTAGTATAAGGTCTATGTGATGGCTCATGCTCCTCATTGGCGGGAACGAATGAGGTAATTCGTCCACCACTATGTCAGCGAACTCTTCTAACAGTTCCTGAATTTCCTCCGACAGATCATCCATTCTTGTGCTAGTCAAAACAACTTTCGGTTTTCTGACCACAAAGAATTGTGGATCTTCCTTCTTCTTTACTTCTGCCAGAAGCTCCTTCCCACTCATGAGAAGTACCCTGTTGTTCACTTCCGGTTTCACCTCCTTATCTTTTATCGGAAGTAACATGTGTGTTCTCCCATTCTTCTCTAAAGTGTACGTATTCATCTTCCCATCATGAATTACGTTCCTGTCATATTGCCATGGTCTGCCTGAGCAATAAATGACATACATCCATAGGAATAACATCACAGAGAATTTTATCATTATATCCTCCTATCTTGATGTTCACTAAGCACTGTTTAGTGACACTCACCTGATGTCCCTTCTCTAGCCATGAGACTTTATATGGACTCGGGTGATCGGTCGTCTCCAGCTCTAGTTTCTCCACCATCTCGGTTGAAATGAGATTGCCGGTGCTTCCACTGTCCACAATGACCTTGCATTTCCTATCTTTGGTCTTGCATGCAATTTTGAACAATTTGCTTCTCTGAGTTGTGTCCTCCACCTCCTTCTCGGGTGTTAAGAGAACTTTTCGCATCATCAAAGACCTTCCGTCTTCTGCGTCTTCTGCTTCAGCAGCTCGGCTTTGTGCCTCAGCGATGTGAGCTTCACCTCCATCCTTTTTCCTATCTGGACAGTCAACTGCTTTGTGTCCATTTTTCCCACATGTGTAGCATGTGATAACTCCACCTCGGCCTCTTCCTCTACCTCTGGTACGAGGAAAAGTACTGTTATCAGCGTATCCTCCATCCGATTCTGCATGTTGCCTTCGTTGTTCAGTGTGCTAGCCTCGCTGAGAACTTCCACCTCTTTCCATTCTGGTCTGAGGCTTCTTCCAGTCATCCTTAGATTTTTGGAACCTATCTTGGGTAACCGACTTGCCTTTCGGTTGGCTCCTACCTCGCCCTCACTGTGCTAGCTTACGGCTTAGTTTCTCTTCTACCTTCAATGCCATCTGATACGCATCCTCAACCGTTCTAACGGTTGTCATGCTCATCTCATCCTGGATATCGTATCTTAAGCCATTCATGTACCTGGCTACTTTTTCATCATTGCTCTCCCGATGACCTGCTCTGATATTGAGCTTGTAAAATTCTTTGGTGTATTCCTTCACCGTCATCAACTTCTGTCTCAGGTTCTGCATTCTTCTGAACAGTGTGATCTGATAATCCCTTGGGATGAATTTTGCCTTCATCTTTGCAATCATTCAATCCCAACTTTTGATCTTTTATTTGCCTTTGGAACATCTATCTGCTTGAAGCTCGTCCCACCATAATGCTGCATGTCCCTTCAATTTTGTGACAGCATGCCTGACCTTTTTGTCCTCTTCGATATCCTCATAATCGAAGTAGGTGTCAAGAACTCTAATCCAATCCAACAACTCTTCTGCATCTAGACTCCCTTCATAAGCTGGAATATCCATTTTGGTCTTTGAACTCATCCGGGCGATAGCTTTAATTAACCGCTCATTTGCTGCATCCTCGGTTGCAACTCCTCCTTGTGGTTCAGCCTCAACTTCGCCTTCGGAGTCACTCAAATCTCCAACATTGGTTGTGCATCTCTGCGCTGCTTCCATATCTTCCATTCTGGCACAACGATTTCGTATTTCCCTCTCCATCTCTACATTCTATCCTTGGCTACTTCTTTCTCTAGACATTTCTCTTTCCCCCTATGGATTGGGTGATTGTCTACCTCTTCTCGGCGGCATGGTGAAATTTTCTCTTCTCCTCTGTTACAGAAAACAGAGAGATTTTCTCGCTCTGATACCACTTGATGCAGACGACCACCCGGCGCGCCCGTTCCCACCAGGACCTTATTTTCCTTCGGCCCAAAGAGCTGAAATGCTCTTCAAATCCCTTATCGGGACTTCCTTCATACACCCACATGACTCTCCTTATGACCTCCCTTTATCCTATCGAGAAATCGGGCTTCGCGTGATCGTGAGTCCTGCACTCACGAGATCGGGTCTCACAAATCCCCAAACCTCGATGAATATTCTCCAAATGCTTTCCTTGCTTTTATCGGGAATTTCCCCCGTCGGGAAATCGCGTATCGGGATATCGCGATTCCCGTTGTCATATGCACAGGACTTTCAATTCCCCGATACCCGACTCTGCGGGATCTCTGGCCACGTGTCCCTACTGATGGACGGTTCAAAACTCCCATCGGGATATCGCGGATCACGATTCCAACATGCAACGATTCCACACTCCTGGAATTCCCGATGAACTGAACCCCGACTCCCTTTCTGATGCCTGACGCGTGTCCTATTGAGATCAACGACTGAGATTTTCTATCGGGATTTCGAGACTCAAAAGACCTCAGTTCTCTTGACCTGTAAAACCCCGATGCCTCCAAAATCCCGGTGCCTCACCAGAATGCTGACACGTATCCTGCCGAGATCAATGGCTAGGATCCTTTCTCGGGATTTCGAGACTCACAAGATCTCGATTCTCTTGCCCAGCAAAACTCTGATGACTATGATATCCCGATGGCTCCTCCGGGACTCCTCCTCTGTCTCGAGGCTTAACCCCTGTGCAACTTCTCAAGATCTAATGGCTGACGGGAAATCACTTTCTGATCCAACAGCTCAACCGCCTCTCAAGCTTGGGCTCTGTGTGGTCGTAACCTCCTCGCACTTCCGCGAGATCCAATGGCTGATGGGATTTTCCCGAGCTTACCCATAAGATCTCGACCGTCGGTTCCTCCTCCTTGAAGATTCCTTGAGAAAGGCTAAGTGTTCCTTCTCAGAACTTTCCCTCCAACGCCTGTGCTTGCAACTCCTTGCTTGAACATTCCTTGGCACAAAACTCCTGTGCTCTCCTTTAACAATATCACGAAGGTGATATACCTCCTGAGCTTTTCCACACTGATTCTTCAGAGGAACTTGAGCGCACTCCTTGCGCTCAACATTCAACAACTCCCTGAGTGTTGAATCCTTCCGACTCTGTGCACTCCTGCAGCAGCAGTCTTCGATCTCTTTCTTGTGCTCAGACTAACAACTGAGACTTTTTCTACAGCCTGCACCTCCTTGTACGACTGCAACTACCCAATTCCACTTCTGGGAGAACAAGAATAAAAGTTAAACTATCGAGCCCTCATCAACGAACTCCTTGCGGATGAATTTCACTACACTCTTTGAAAGGATTCTCCTGGCTCAGATAGAGAAACAATTGAAACTCATTTCATCTCCCCTTCAGACTTCAGTTTGAAACATGAAAATCACATACACAGCATATACAAAGCAAATGCATAACCAGAAAACAAACATTCATGAGCGCAACATCAGCACATAGAGAAAACAACACAAACCATGAGATTGAATCAAAGTTTCCTTCTATTAATTCAATAACTGTACATGGGTGTTCTTCATACAATTCTCTGCTTGCTCTCCTCTCCTGAATGCTGGCTAATGTTACAATGATACAACCAGGGTGTCTATATCTGTTTTCCCTCTCAGACTCTAAAACTGTCAGATCTGGAAATAAAATCCTATCTACCTGCATTAAATCTATTAAATGCCTCCTATCTATTTCAGACAAGAGCGTATGGCTCGAGGTCTGATACAACATACAAAAGGCACTTTCATAAATGCATTATTTATACATTGGCGCATCATCTTGAATGAAAATTTAAAAAGTTTCGGCTGGCTTGTCCAGCTGTTCATTGCCTTCCACGCTGGCTCGCTTGTTGAGTTGGCGATGCTCCTGCATCAAAGATGGCAGTCCATTCAAATACCTTTGAATTTTGACAGTCTCATCCTTGATGAAAGGAACATACTTCAACAATTCCAAAAACCTTCGTTCATATTTATCAATGGTCATGCTGCCCAGTTTGAGTTCAAAGAACTCTTTCATATTTATGTCATAGTACCTCTTAGTTAAGTACTTCTTTTCAAAATGCTTCTTGAACTCCCTCCAAGTAATATTCTTCTCTCTGACATGCTGTACTTGCACAAGCTTCTCCCACCATACAGTTAAGTTAGTAAATGGAAATTATTCCCTCTGCATGGGAAGAATAGTTATGAAGTTGGAAATATTTTCTCATGCCCAACAACCATGTCTCAACATCTTCATCTTCCTTGTGTTCTCCATCAAACGTAGGAGGTTTAATCTTGTTCATTTCACCTTTGAGTTCATCCATTCCAGATCTCCTATGTTTTCTGGTAGGAGATGGGCTTGAACTACTGTGTGCCTCCGTATTGGAATGTTTTGGGGAGTGATGATGATGCCTTCTAACGCTTCTTGATCTTGTTTTCCTCTCAGGATTCTTTCGACTCCCTATTTTTCTTGAGTCACTCTCCTTATCCAATTTCCTTTCGATTATTTCCAGACTCTGCATCAACTTTAATTTTAACTTTCCATGTTGATCCCTGGCTTTCATGAGCTTTATGTTATCAACTCGGTGAGCCTAGGCATCCTTCTACAATCGTTCAATGATTTTCATCATACACCCTTCCTTATCTATCTCTTCTCCATTCCCTTTGGAGTTCGATTCTTCCCCTCCTAAATGGACATCCATTCCTTTTACTTCATTCTCTAAACTAGAAGCATTTTGTGCCTCATCCATTTCTCTGCACTCTATGGCAATTTGTTGCGGTCCTGACACCTATTGAACTCTGAAAAACACAACGTGCAGTCAACCAGAATTTGTTAGGCCATCATTCCTTAACAATTCCCACAGCATTCATAAACCATTCTGATTTAAGAAAACGTTCAGATTTCATTTTTCTTTCTGAGCTCTTCTCTACTCTGTAATAAATTTTGAGCACTAGCCCCTTTCTCTCAGTCCCCAACCCATGTAATCACGAACTGTGACCAAGCGCTAAGTCAAAAGGTGCTTAATCGTGCCTTCGGCTTTAGAATTTTTCAAAGCATAATACAACAATACCTCGGAGTTTGGATTACCGAACTCACAAATCAGGGTGGATATTCATTCCATGTCTACCTAACATCTAACAACTGATACTTACTATGGAAACTCAGGTGTCTGAGTTCCAGGACTTTGAATCTTCGGAGGATCTCGCATCTGCACATCCAAACTACTAATCTCCAAACATTCCTCATCACCTTTGGTGATGTCCTTATGTTACATCACTTAACATTTTCTCAATTGCGGGGGCATGCAACGGTGGTTTGGAGTAACCCTCCTTTCATCCCGCAATTCTTCTGACACTGACACGTAACTCCTTGGTGAAACCGTGGTTTGGATTGCGGGACTGCCATGGATAATTAAATTTCTTGTGACTTGGGTCACCGCAATGCCTTATGGTCGTCCATGTTGATGTATCATGATCAACGCTAGTGTGGGTCCTCTGACCTTTAACTACGTTAAGTAACCTAGGGCCCCACTAACCTTGCTCATACAGAATTCCACATGGTGGAGTACTGGCGGTTGATACGTGGCCCACACGCTACGTTCTAAATGCCATTTCAATCTTCCACAGGTTTGAAACCCACTGACACGTGGCACACATACTATGTTTTCATGTCACCTCCAAGTGACGTCCTCATGACTCACCACTTCGGCTCTTCAGGACTTCAGAACTTCGGGGTTCGGGAGTTTCAACTCCTCTATGCTTGCTTTTTCCCAGAGTTTTCCATCTACCGGCGCGTGTCCTCCTTCACGATCAATGATTATGAGTGACTTCAACACTTCAGGCTCCGAGAGTTTCAAACTTCACGACACTTGCCTCCTCCCAAAGTACTTCCACCTGAAGTACACGATCTCTTAATGCGTGTCCTTCGCAACGGATGGTTGCGATCTACTTCGGGAGTTTGTCACACTCCACACTTGAAATATTCCGAAGTGATTTTCCTTTGTTTATCTGGACATGGATCTGACGGTCCAAAATCCTTCCAACAATAGATCTGACGACTGTTGTCGCTCCTCCTCCTGAGCTTCGTTTCTTGAACCCATTCTCCTTAGAGGTTTGCTTCGAGACTTAGTCGACTTTCGGATTTGTGCACTCCTTACAACAGATCTTCTCGTCCCTTCACGAGAAAACTCAATATGTTTCTCATATTTTTGATTCAAAGACTCTGTCGATGCACTCCTTGCACCCAGAGACACTCTAAACCTCGAATTTTGTCCCTTTCGACAACAATTCATTCTAAAATATTTGTCTCGTTAACCACTAACATGGCCCATCTAGGCTCAGTGTTGTAACCATGCTTTGATACCATATTGTAACATCCCCGACCCTCCAGAGACCAGGTAATGCCACTACTACAGAATATACACTTATATATATAAATGACATGCATTTTAATGAATTAAAATGCTTAACACAGAGTAATCACAAAATTACCGCTACCATATACAATCAATGAAAACTAACATTAAGTCATATACACAACGAAATACATGATAATCATTCATCATAAAACATGCATAAAATACATAATTAATCGCATAAATGATACTTATCTTTTATCTGGAGTGAATCCACCAATTGCATGCAGACCTTCCATGAACCTCCTAGCCTTAGACCGCCCTGCTCATCACTCTCAGCAGTAGGTCACCCCCAAGCTGGGACTAAACTCCACCGGGCAAGGGAATTCTAGGCTTGGCAAGGACAACAAAGAATTTTCACAAAGGAACAGGAAGGATCTTTTATCCCAGGAGCCACTTACGCCCACAACACATAGACCCTCATTCCCCACACATCTGCTCCACCCCAAGAGAGTACACCTTCCCTACTAGAAGTCCATCGGCCAATACAACTTGCTTACCTTGGGCTTCAGCAACAGGCTGGACCAGAAGTCTTAGAGTATTGTGGCTACTACGAGACTCCCTTCCAAGAGAACTCACTTCCCAGCAAAATATCTCACCTGGGAGAGCTGCTCACAGGTCTAATAACCAGTCTTCGACTCAGCTATAGACGGGTATGGTTGACAACAACAAAAACAACAATAGCAACAGTTAACGACAACAGGGAAAAACAAGTATGGACACCCAAACAAGCAACAACCTAACGCTAAGTCTCAACACGACTCAGGTGACTACAATTGCGTCAGGCTTCATAGGAAACAACACAGGTTTCAGAAATGCGTGCAGGTAAGCAGAGGTCAGACACAGAGGCAAGAATGATGAATCGGTAAAATGATAGGATGACAACCTTCCCGTGAGGGTCTCCTTCATTGTGCGCCTGTATGCAGATGAAGACACAAAACAAAATCAGATTCATGTGCAGGATGGGAGAATGACAACACGACTCAGGCAAATGATGGCAGAATGACTCTCGAACCCCCCAACACGAGCTGACACTTCAGCTTTGGCTACATGAGCCCAGGTCAAAAATTGTCTTCCTGGAGTTGCATGGGCCCCATTAAGCCCACGTCCCATTTTCTAGGAACTTGGGATAACAAACATATAATGTTCACTTTAGTCTTCAGGAAATAATATTAAAATATTGTTCCTCTAGAGGTAAGCCCCCTAGCTTAGCCCCTAGGCCCAATACTTAGCCCCCCTTCCTTACCCTACCTAGTGAAGCTTAGTCCCCCATAACTCTTCTTCATGGAGGGTCTACACGCAACACTATTTTTATTTATTTATTAATGATCTGCATAATTACATATACAAACAAAATATCAAGCTCCTGGCCTTGGCATCTGGCTCACCAGCCTAATAAACACATAAGTCTTTCAGCTTACAACCACTTGGCTCACCAGCCTATAAGAAAAATTACAATTCAGAAGGGGCTCGGTCTTGGGGTATTACATATAATGTGTGGTATGATGAAATTGTATGAGTGCTAAAGGTCAGGGCTTGGATTTGGAACACAACATTCATGCCCAAATGTGTTGAATCACCTGGAAGAGGAGTGGAGTCGTATAAGGCGTTATTGTTCTGAGCTTAAGGCTGGTATGCACTATGGTTCTATGATATTGCACAAGAGTACAAGGAATTACAAAGAGGTTGATATGAAGGGAATTCTCATAAATGAAAGTGTTGTTTGGGAGACCCAACAAGTAGTGAAGTGGGATTTTAGATATAATTTTGGTCCATCTGAAGCTGAGGTGGTAGGAGATCAGGCGAGTAAGGTAGTATTTCTTGTGGGCAATTTTGTTGGGACTCGCTTCTTAGGGTGGTTAGTTTTTAATATGGCCTGACATTGGAGTAGGAACATGGGGTCTTCACATAGTGAACCAGTGACATAGCGTGTTCATTCATTGGATATTAAAGAATATTGCTAATTTAACAAGATATTGATATACACCTCCCAAAATCCTTTTTTTGAACCCCCCTTCCAATGTGTATTTCGAATACTAAAAAAACCCTATTTTTACTAGATACCCTTTTTTATACCCCACAATACTTATAAACCTCCGGATGCCCCACACATTGCCCCCGCTCTCCCCCCTCCTCCCACACACAATACCTACAATACATTGACTTTATTTTACACACTTTTAAAACCCCCTTTATGAATGAACACAATAAGACATTAGTTGACAAGGTGAAGCCCCTGTGAGTAGGAGGGTGATCCAGGTGGATATTGGTGGCCACCCACCTATTCCAACTGGCTCCTCTTATAAGTTTTTAGTTCAACACGTTCTTCTATACTTCTTTTTAATTGTGGGTTCTACACTTCCGGGGCTGTCTGAAGCCCTACACATATTCCACGTGGATACTGGTGGCCTCCCACCTAATCCAACTGGCTTATTTTGTATGTTTTCATGTCAACACATATTTCTGTACTTCCAGGGTCGTTTTGGGGCCCTAAACAGTGTTTTTTTGGCGTGCCACAATCAAATTGTAGACAGAGTTAGAGTTTGATGACACAATGTGTATTTCTCGAAAAGACCTTTCCAACGGGTTATCACGTGCCTAAAATGAAGATCGTATGCAAAAGTTACGACCCCGAGAAGTTAATGTACTAACTTACCCAAACGGGGCCCACATGACTTTTGGCATTTCATCTCCTAGGATTAGGTTTTTGGATGTCTAGGGTTTTGGCATTCATGTTTATCATAAAAGGCCTTTAGAGCCTCATTGTAATCATCTTCTGGCGAATGAGCGTAGCCATCACATCTCTTCTCAGAGATAAAGTTGCCACCATTCTAGCGAGTCTTGCACTTTATATTTTTACAATCTCTTTACAATTATTTCATTAATAGAAAAAAAGTATTGTTGTATTTCTATGTTTCTAGCAATTTTCATGAGTATTTCATTGTAATTTCTCTGCCTCATTTCGTTCTGAAAATAATCTGGATCAGTGGTATCAGAGCGCACTACTCTTGATCGTTTTTTAGCACATGTCCTCGACGAGGTTCAAGTATAGCCAGTTGGGTCTCAAGCTTGTCTCTCTTGAGGAAAATCACTCTCGCACACCCAAGAAACCCTCGATGGCGGCAGAAAAGAAAAACAACGGAGCAGAAGATTCTATTAACTTGTTGCTTGAGCAATCTCTCACGCGACAGAGGGACAAAATTATGGAGAATTTTGCACACATCCTTCAACGCCTGCCAATAGCAACAAGAACATATTCATCAAGTGGCCATTTTGGAAGAACATCTCCCTTCAAGGTACGATTTAATTTTGATATTACCATATTTGAAGGTTTGATAGATGCGAATGCCCTAGAAAAATGGTTAAATCTATTAGAAGGTTATTTCTTTGTTCAAAATTTTTCCGACATGGAAAAAATCACCTTCGCACTCCTCAAGGCTCTCCCCCATGCCAAACATTGGTGGAAAACTTACTGGAAGGAAATTTCCACAGAGGAATCTGGAATATATGGGGTCGATCCCACTTGATATTTTTTGTGGATGTGGTCAAAGAATAATACTATCCCATTGATAACTATGAAGACCAATACATGATATGGACCACACTGTGGCAAGAGAAGAGCCAAACAATGTCAAAGTTCATAAATACTTTCCGTACCTTGCACACCAAGATGGGTATCAAAGACTCTGGGCGACATCTAGTTATGAAATACCATGGGTCTCTGCATAGGTACATCCAAACCAAAATGGATTTCCTAAACATATCATCATTGGGAGCTGCCTATCAATATGTTGTCAAAATTGAGAAGAAATTTAGGCACCAGAACAAATGGGAATTTGGGTTTGCAAATCTGCAACAACCAAAGCATGGTAAAGACTGCCTTAACCAACAACCTCTAGACAACCAATCCAATACACGAGAAAATAAGGGTAAAGGAAAGACGAAGAATGACACTGGGAAGTGGTGTGACTTCCATAAAATCCCCTGGCACAACCCCGATGAATGTCGCTCAAAATAGTCATTGGTGATCGAGGTCAAAGACACAAAGTCAAACCCTAATTTAAAATTTGATCCAGAAAATATTGAAAATAGACATATCATCGACGAAGACCCCACTGCTATTGTCGTGACCACAACAATTCAACTAGAAGAACCAATAGATCTTGAAGAAGGGGAGGGCCTCTTCCATTCATAGATTTGGGTGAAGGGGGCCCTGTTTCATTTCATTGTTGATAACTATAGCCAGAAGAACATCATCTCAGCTAAGGTCGTCAAACAGTTGGGGTTGTCGAAAATACCACACCCACAACCATACAACATCGGGTGGCTTCACCAGGGACGAGATCTTCGTGTCATCCAGCAGTGTCGTCTGTCTTATGGAATCCAACCCTTCAAGGACAAGGCAGTGTGTGATGTTGCCCCTCTTGATGCCTATGATGTTATGTTTGGCCAACCATATATGTGGAAACGTCATGTTGTTCATGATTCTAGACCCCGTAGTGTCATTATTACTCTGGGAGGTCAGCTCTATAGGATACCAGAGGTAGTTCTGACTACTTCTCTACAAAAACAATGTCACAAGGTAATCACTCATACTGCAAAATTCATCCTCTTCACAGTCTATTCAAAAGATGCATAGAAGACCGCTACAACCATTGTAGCCTCAACACCTTTTATCCAGCAAAAGCAGATTGTCGAAGAAAAATAAGATATTGTTTCTTCACCTACAATGGTGCCTACACAATGCCCCGTCAAACCCAGAGACAACATGTTGGTGGAGAAAATTGAACCCCCCTAGCAACAAGTTTGTGACAGTCTTCCACAGACCAAGCAATGAAACTTCTCCAATAAGGCACGCAAGTCACCAAGATTCAGATTCAAAAAATGCTTTCCCCTCTTCCCTAGGCACTCAACGCAATGAAGAACATTTCTTCCTAAGGGGGGAGGACTGATCCAGGTGGATATTGGTGGCCACCCACCTATTCCAAATGGCTCCTCTTGTCAATTTTTAGTTCAACACGTTCTTCTGTACTTCTTTGTAATTGTGGGTTCTACACTTCTAGGGCTATCTGAATCCTTACACATCTTCTAGGTGGATATTGGTGGCCTCCCACCTAATCCAACTTTCTTATTTTGTATGTTTTCATGTTAGCACATCTTTCTATACTTCCAAGGCCATTTTGGGGCCCTAATTTTTTTTTTTGGCATGCCATAGTCAAACTATAGATAAAGTCAGAGTTTGATGGAATAATGCGTAGTTCTCGAAAAGATCTTTCCAACGGGATATCACACGCCTAAAACAAAGATCGTATGCAAAAGTTACGACCTCGAGAAGTTAATGTACTAACTTACCCAAACGGGTCCCACATGAATTTTGGAATTTCATCTCCTAGGGTTAGGTTTTTGGATGTCTAGGGTTTTGGCGTTCATGTTTATCATAAAAAGGCCTTTAAAGCCTCATTGTAATCATCTTATGGAAAATAAGCGTAGCCGTCACATATCTTCTCAGAGATAAAGTTGTCACCATTCTAGTGAGTCTTGCACTCTGTATTTTTACAGTCTCTTTACAATTCTTTCATTAATAGAAATCAAGTATTGTTGTATTTCTCTGTTTTTGGAAATTTTCATGAGTATTTCATTGTAATTTCTCTGCCTCATTTCATTTTGAAAATAATATGGATCATATGGGGAAAGCTTGGCATGGGGGGCGACATGACAAAGAAGCTTCCACTTTCCAGAGTCCAATGACAAATACTTAGGTGGAAAGAGAGGCATGGGAGGCAGGAAACAAATTTGTGGAGTTGTGCTTTGAGGAGAAAAAGATGGAAGCCAAGGAAGTGGAAGATCAGGTTTGAGAGCATAGGTTGGACATGAAGGATAGAGAAGTGCTAGAGGAAGTGGAGGACCGGGTAGAGGACCCCTTCTACTCTAGAAAAAGAGAGATGCAGTACTTCAAGATAGTTGAGACGTATTGGATTGTGAAGGCCATGGTGGGATAGACTCTGCAAAGAAATAGGAGGGGGAAGGTGGATCTCCTTCATACAATTCGCATCTTGGAGGGGAAATTTGAGTTGTTCTGTAAGTCACAGTATGGTATCAGGTTCAAGGTGTCCACGACCTCTCATAAGCTTGAGAAATAGGAGGACAAATAAGACTTCCCAAGCCTTCTGGGTTCAGTGAGTTGTCCAATTGACCTAGAAGAGGAGAAGAAAGGCGTGACTGGGCCAGAAAGTGAGTGTGACACCAAGACAAGCAATGTACAACCAATGGAGGACACTCCATGCTAACGGGTT
Source organism: Picea mariana (assembly GCA_032191745.1). Taxonomy (NCBI): domain Eukaryota; kingdom Viridiplantae; phylum Streptophyta; class Pinopsida; order Pinales; family Pinaceae; genus Picea; species Picea mariana. Next base: position 16,937 of record JASDQU010243758.1, on the reverse strand, counting down.
CATCGAATTATGGTTTCAGGATGTCATCTTAATTTACTCCAAGATTAATATAGTAGTGATACTAGGTCATTGTCTTCGTTTTTAGCTTAATAATAATAATAATATCAATAAAATTAAAATTAAAAATCAAACCTTGGCAAGGGCATGGGATGCGGGAGAACAAGGCGCGAGGAAGAGTGGAGGCGATGGAGGGAGGGGGAAATCGAGGGGGGCCCAATTCCAAGAATTACCCAGCCCCAAAAAATTAAATTTTCTTTTTCAATTATTTTTTCAAGCTTGTTATATATATATATATATATATATATATATATATATATATATATATATTAAACAAAAACTTATATACATATTTTTAAAATTTTGTTTAATTGTGGGTATTTTTTAAATGAGTTTTATTTATATATTTATTTAAGAGGGTGTTTTTTCTGGATTTTTTTTTTGTTTTTTTTTTCTTTAACTTAAAATGTTTTTTTAAAGCATGTTTTCCATTTAGTTATTTATTTATTTTTTCCCTTTTTTTTTCAATTTTGTTCATTTTTTTATGATTTTGTTTGCAATGGTATTGGGATTTTAGGTCACAATTTAAAAAATGTTGCAATTTTAAGCCTGAAAAAAAGGAGAGTGTTATTGATAGCACTTCCTTTTCATTTGGGGGTTTATTTTAAGGTTTTAGTTGCAAGGGTACTAGTTGTCAAGGCTATGATTTCAATAGAGTTGTGACTTTAACCTCAAGAAAAAAGGGGGGGTGTTACTAAGAGCACCACTTTTCGATTCAGGGGTCTAATTTAAGATTTTGGTTGGAACTGTACTAGTCGTTAATTCCATGGTTTAAAATAAGTTATAAATTTAACCTCAAAAAAAGAGAGGTTGTTGTTGTTAGTGCCACTTTTCGATTCAGGGGTTGATTTTAAGGTTTTTGTTGGCAACATAACAAGGCTATTGAGGGCATGGTTGTAAAAGGTGGTAATTTTAACTCTGAAAAAGGAAAAGGGTGCTATCGATAGCACCACTTTTTGAATGAAGGTAAAAGCAACCACAAAATATGACCTCCAAAAAAATGACAACTCTAAAGGGTTCTCATCAAGTTGGTAATTGTATTTAAAAATGTGTCATTATAGGCTACTAGGATCTTCCATGATGACCTTGACTCCTCAATGATCCTCCTTAGATCTTCTTCAATGATATCAAAAATCCCCAGGAAAGACTCCAATGGCAAACCATGAGAACCAAGACTTTTATCTTTCTAAAAGTTATGTAGAACAAACAATAGTTCCTTCCTATCTATCTCCTTCATTAGAACTATATCATCCCTTGTCGTATTCACTAGTGCCCACTCAATAGAAGCATGCTTAACCCTTTTAAGATTTTGTTCTATCTATAAAGTAGGAGATTCCCTTGAAGAGGCATCAAAATGAGCCCAAATATCTTTAACCTTCTTAACATAATCATCCACCCTTAACCATCCTAGATTTAATTTGAAAGGACTTGGAATTTTCCTTTGAGCTAGAGCCAATTCAAGAATAAATGGAAGGTGATCAGAGTGTCCTCCACAATTGACCCAATATCTAAACCTTATAGACTCTTCAATCCATGGCTCAAACAAAAAAACTATCTAGTATTTTTGTTATTCTCTCATCTTCTGATCTCTTGTTTCTCCAAGTGGGGGTTAGTTTTGCAGGTTCAATATCAACCAACATTGAGTCTTCTAGTTTCCTTAAGAAATAACTAGAAATAGAGTCAAACTAGTCTATAGGTCTCCAAATTTTTGAAACCCCCAAATAGAAATTTAGATCTCCCCCAATGATAATCAATCCTTACTTAATCCATTCCCAACTAAACACATTATCTCAATAGACAATTATGTCATTGTAAGCTCCATAAATATTCAAAATAGTGAGCTCCTTCCCCAATCCTATGAGTATGGAACAATTCCTATACCCAAAGAAAAATACTAGAAATTAGTGAAAGCTAGGGTTCTTTTCTCCAACCACTAGAAATAAGTCTTCCTTGAGAATCAGAGTACATAAAATCCCATCCCCTAAGGATTTTTCCAGCTTAGAGACAATGAGTATCCACTAGCCTTCTAAGGGCCAAGTTTTTAGAAGGGCTAGCCAATCCCCTACAAGTTAAGGTTAATAAAATCATTTATCACCCTTCACCGGGGTATTTGATTCTCTAAGAACCCCTTCTAAAGAAATTTGTATGTGTGATAAAATCTCAATTCATGCTTTCTTATGAGCCAAAGAAATGTAGGATTTCCTGCCTCATAGATTACCCTTTGGACCTTTTTCATCAGTTTGGCCCAACCCTCCTACACACCCCCTTAAAAAACAAAACCCCATTCTTTTATAGGGAAAATATTGTACCTATAGGCATCCTATTTACCCATTTCATCGGTATAGCTAGAATTCTCCTTATCATCACTCAAGTTTATAGAGTAATCAGATGGGGATGGTTCCCTTACAATATTGCAATGGGTTGCATAGAGGATATTGGTGGTTTTCCCTAATCCATGACAATCCTTTTAAGAAATAACACTTCTCCCAATCAACATGTGAACCAATGGAGGAGTTTGTCAAAGCCCAAAAGCTAGTTGATTGCAATCACGAGGAGAAAGTAAACTAAGGGGACCCAAGTTCTTTAAATGCTAGTGTGATGATTTGGAGGTAGCCAACTCATTCATATCTACCAAATGAATAATCTAAGGAGATGACTCACAAACATCTCAAATCTCTTTCAAAATAAAAGGATTTGTTACATTTTGGATCAATTTAATGACTGTTATTTTAAGAAATTAATATTACAAAAATTGTTTTTTGTGTAATATAATTAATGTATATTTTGAACTTATTTCATGTGAGTTTTAGATAAATGAATATTAGATATTCAATATTTTTTTCTCTAAATTCAATTGCGAGAGAAATAAATATCAAAAGAATTGCAAAAAAAAATGACTTAGCAACTTTCAAATTTAATTTCATGAGTTAAAGAAGAAAATGACATTTGATTAAATTCACTTATCACGGACATGTTTAAAAACTAGAACATCCATGGCATAAAACTGAGAAACCCACTCCTAGATGGGAACATACAAAGTTGCATGGCAATTCGGTTATTAACACCCACATAAGGCTTTGCTATACTCTATATCCTTTTTCCTAAATTATCCATCTATAATCATAAAACCATTGTTTATAATTTTTTATTGTCCAAAGCCTCACTATCATAATGGTTATTTGGATTTATTAATCTTTTGTGCTCATTTACACATACTTCTAGTTATTTTTATGACCAAATGAAGATTTACAATCATCCATATCATTATACAAACTAAAACGTATTGTTGGAAAAGCATAATCAACATTGTTGTTGATTTTATAGCCAACATTATAGATGTTCTAGTGACCCTAGCGTGAAACATACCCTTCGGCAGGTAGTAAGGCTACATTCAACCATGGGTACCTATAGTCAACCATGGTTAAATACAATCAACCATATTTATAATTATTAGTGGTTAGTGTTTGATTAGTGAGATAGAATTTACTATGGAAAACTATATGTAACCATGGTCAACCATAGTCAACCATTAGGGGGTTGGTGGAATAACAATGTCAACCATTGACATGATCGAGATACATTGCAACCATGGACAACCACAGACAACCATGATCAAGTGTTGTCGACTATATTTGTTGGTGTTTATTATTTAGGGGTTGGTAGTCGCTTAGTGGGATAGCATCAACCATGGAAAATCATATGAAACCATGGTCTACCAAGGTCAATTATGGTCAACCATAGTTAACCATTATTATTGGGTTAGAGATTAAGGGGTTAATAATGTTAGCCATTAACATATCAGGGACCCATTCAACAATGGACACCTCTAAAATAAATTTCAAAAGAATTACTCCAAGGAAAATCACTTATCAAATTCCAAGCTTGATTTCACCTCTTAAACAAAAAAAATTGTCATTTCAATAAATCATTTATAATAAACTATTAAATCATATGTAAATTTAACTTGATTGTGCCATAATAGTGACGCTAAAGTCAACGAATATGGACTTTAAAAATGAGATAAAAATAACCATATCGATGTCCATTGGACGTAATAGAGACAATTAGAAGCAAACATCAAGAGTAAACTATTTTTTGAATTCTATTTTGGACTCAAATCACATATAATTTTGTAGTGTGTTATATGGTCACACAAAGTGTTAAAATCTCCCCCTCATGGATTCAAGTAGAACAACTTACTTTTATCACTTCCTTTTAATAATAGGAGATCGGTGTTTCATGGAAGCTAAAATATTAGTGTTTAATGAATGCTTGTGGTCATGTAAAAGGAGGAGAGTATCAATGTGGAATGGAATCCCACCATATAATAAAATATTTAAGTAATTACACATATTACATAAACAACAACCACATATGACATAGGCAAATAAGTCATTTTTTATTAGCGAAGACATTGAAATGTTAACATAGCTCTAGAAGAAAGATGATCATTTTTTATTAGCGAAGACATTGAAATGTTAACATAGCTCTAGAAGAAAGATGGTCTCATACCTTTGGGTGGGTAACACTAATAAATAAATTGATTTTTTTTTATGGGTAATGTCCAATGTAAAAAAATGTAAAAAAAGAGTTGATGCAAAAATATATAAATAAAAATAAATAAATTAGGATAGATTTATCTTGAACCATTTGTTAAGTATGATACATATGATTAATAGATCTAAGGATGATACATATGTTATTACAATGAGAGAAGTAATTTGTTTTTACAATTTCAAGAGAGGGATTTTGTGTGTCAGACAATACCAATAAATGTAAACAAAGAAAAAGAAAATTGAAATTCCACATATAAATTAACAAAAAATTACTTATTTTTGATGAATTACTATAATATTACAAAATTAACATAAATCTAATTTACCCTAAATATTTGAAGGAACAATTTTTTTGGAAAATTTGATTTCAAGCTTTGAATCAAATAAAAAACACTTAGAACCTACCAATTCTAGACTTCAATCACAAAAATAATTTGTTATACACCTTCTTCCTCTTCTTTTAGCTTTGACTTGTTATAGTTTT
>JASDQU010243757.1:119122-140712 GCA_032191745.1 Picea mariana | reverse complement strand
TTTGAGTCTACTAGCCCAGGAACCTGTTAAGTATAAAATGAGGAAGTGGTCGGTTGGACTCGTGATACATAAGCATGACTATAAAAATGAACCCATGAGTCCGTCAACCGATGAGTTGTCAATCTACTATATTTTTTTAAAGTGTGTTTCATTTCCTTTGGTGCAATAACTTAATATATATAGTTTTATGTGTATTTATCATCTTATAAAGGTAGGGGTGGAACTTATCAAAAGCATGACATGTTAAAATAATAGTTTGATTATCTTCAAAATATGATAAAGCTAGTGAGGGCATTAATAGGGAAAATATATAAATTGAGATTTATATTTATTATGATAAATGAAGGATCTACCCATAATCATGAGAACCAATACAAACTTTGTGAAATAAAAAACAGTATCAAAACACATGCATAAATAAATTCTAGAAAAGTCATTACAATAATAAACAAGTGTTGCATGGCAGCGTAGTCCCTGCCAGGTTGGTATGGGAGTAAATGTGACCTAGTATAGGTAGGCGGCTAGAAAGTTGAAATACATGTGGTTTGTGTGCAGAACTTAGTATTCATGAATTAGTTCTTCTTGAAAAAATATAAAAAATTATCAATGTTTGAATGGTTGTTGGACACAAAAAATTTAGCATTATTGAATTGGTTATTTTTAAAACTAGGACATATAAAGTCATCAGAAATAAATAAATTATACATACGAAATATGTATTTGTATAAAGTAGATATTTAGTAAATAAATTAAACATACAAACAATGTATTTGTATAAAGTAGATATTTAGTAAATAAATTATACATGCCAAATATGCATTTGTATAAAGTAGATTTTTAGTTTTATAGATACGAAATTTGTAGCCCTCATTGCATACGTAGGCAGTTTTTGTATGGCAGGTTCTCGGGCTAGCGCACTGAAAATTGAGAGTCTAATGTTCCATGGTCTACAAATAGCACCGACTGTTCCGCGATATACAAAATGAGAGGTGTAGTTGCGGACTATAGAAATTTACCAGAAATTAATAATGTTTGTTATATAATAGAATAGTAATAAGATCTGTTGCACCAAATTAGTTTGCTTTAAAACTAAGGCTTTTTTTTGGAAAATAAGGATATAGCATTGACGGATTAGTTTTCTTTGCACATTTTTTATAGAGCATGGATGGACTGCTCATTCCATAATTAGCAAGTCTTTGGATTGCGAGTTGTCAGACTGACGTTTTCAAAAATTGGTCTCTGTTGTTCCGTGTCCTACAAAATCCATCGACAGTTCCGCGATATACAAATTGAGAAGCAGACTTGCGAACTATAGAAACTTATTATAAAATAAATAATGGTTGTTACATATATCAGGGAATTACATCAACATTTAAACCATCAATGTCGTTGAAGACCCAAAAATTAGCATACAATAGGAGAGAAGAAATGTAGCATATCCAAATTATTTTTCTTTGGAACAAACAAGAAGGTTCTTGGAAACCCAAAGTTTAGTATACAATAAGGACATTTTTGAATCAATTTTCTTTCAAATTTAACAAAAATTAATGATGTCTGTTACATGTTTGTGGAAATTTAAATGTGTTTGTCATATAGACTGGGATTGGGGCTCCCGCAGACCATAAAAAGAAATAAGTACAAGAATTAGGAACGTCGAAAGAAGTGTGCGATGGTAGACAGGAAGACTTAAAAAGAAGAAATTGGAACTTATGAGTCTTTTGTTACAGTTTTCTATTTAAAGAGGACATACGTGGATTGATAAAGAAAAGAATGACAACATAGACTTAAACTGGAATGATAAACAAAACAAGATGGTAGTATAGACTTACTATGAAGCCGATGTGTTTTTGTTGCTGTCGTCGATGGGAAGTGGAATCTTGTTGATCGGTTGTTGCCCTTCCTGGATGAGGCTTTCCATTCTGAGTTGGAACCATTCTTCGATGTATCTTTTCATGGGGGCTATGTTGATTTCATCCCAGATCTCTATGTCGTAAAGGTAATTTTCTAATTTCCTTAGATCCATTGAAATACTATGCAGACTCTGTTCAATTTCTTCATTGTGTGAGGCATAGTCCAGTACCCAGTGCTCGTGCTCATCTAAACGATGTTCAAGTATGCCGTAAAACTTTTTGAAAGACAAGCCCTTTAAAATATCAACTTTTTCCTGGAATGCTTCTTTGGTGACTGACAAGGATTTGAGAATTAAGTTTGGATCTTCAACCTCGTTGGTAGTTCCAGCTAATTCCATCTGGAGCAGGCTTGTGAATAAATTTTCCTTTTCTAATATGACTTGTTTACATGATTTGACAATGAGGTGCAAGTTCTCAATTTTTTTTTGCCAGCATGCTTTTACTTTTTTGGTGCGCTTTGGGGAGCGGAGTTTCTCCTGTCTTCTTTTTAGTTCTGATGTGTTCAGGGCATAGTTGGAAAAAGGGTCCAGCACTTGATGAAAGAAAAGTTGTTCATTTTTTAAATTCGCCTCCAAATGTTCAAGAAAATCATTGGCCTTCTTTTCGAAGGAAACTAAATTTTGTGATGTTTCCCAGGATTTAGTAACTAGATGCATTATTTTGTTGATGTTTTTCTCTACAAGGGCTCTGGAGCATGCAAGGAGGGTAGAGGATACTTTCATCTTCGCTGCAGTGGTAGAAGGCATGATTTTTAGCAAAGGGCTGGAAAATTTTGGTGTTGCAATGAAAGCCTGTTCAAATTCATTGAGACAATGTTTCAGATTGGCATAATCCGTCTCCATTCCTCCAATGGAATCACGAAGAACATCACCAGTTACCTGGTGAAACTAACAGATTTTGGACGGGTTCATTTGGCTAAAGTCAATCTCTATTCGAGATTTGCCTTTCCTGTTTGTTACATCTCTCTTTTCAATGACCATACTTTTAGATTGGCTGTCAAAAATAGCGCTTTGGATTACGAATGATTTATCTATGTCAAAAAATTCGGTGTCAGATATGTCCACCATGGACGACCCAATTGTTTGCATCTGCTTAGCTTCAATTTCAATTTGCAGTTTTCCACTATCAATTTCGGGTTCTTCTGCGTGCCCTACATTGTTTTTTCTCTTCTTCGCCAGTGGAACTTTGTGAGAACTATCAATATTTATGCGAGGAGGGTTCTTATCTCCTCCTCTGTTTGAAGATTTCTAGGTTTCTTTCTTACTGGGATGGACCATTGAAGTGACACTCCATGGTGTCGTGCTCTTGGGAGTGCTGGCAGGGGGCTGGGTACTCTTCTCACCAGATACTTTACCATGTTGTTTGTACAATTCAGTTGCGCTTTGCAATGTCTCTGCGTCGCAATGGGTAGAAGCAAGATTGTTGTCGACATTGTCCCTGTATTTGGTCAGGTGTTTATGGATAAAAGAGGTGTTAAACCCAACACCCAGTAAATGTTCTCCAAAAATTCCATTGGGGTCGAAGCCTTTTAGCCTTTCAGTGTACATTAGGTTCAATTTCTTGAAATGGGCAGAAAACTCGTTAGTGTTGTTGATGTTTCTGCACACGAAGTCTCCAACTTTCCAGGGAAAAGGAATGAACTATTTTTTTTTTCTTTTCATGGAAAAAATGCAACCAGTGGTTGTATTGCCTTGCTATTTCTGCAACAAACATCTTGTCTGTAATGTGGCATGGAAGGAAGGCAGGATTTTCCTTAGAGCCAAACACCATGAGGAGACTGTGATTTTCCTTTTGCTCAAGTGTGCTCTTCTTGTTTAAAAACTTGCTTGCGTGGCCAAACATCCGCGAAGCATCCTTGCCTAACAGTAAATCTTTGAAAATTGAGACAAAGCCATTAAAAAATTCATAAAAACAATGGGAGGCCTTGTGTCTCCATAGGGCATCATGCCAGAATGTTACTGGGCTGAATCCACAATTTATTTTATTAGAAAGAGAAAGTTTTGGAACCAGGCAACAATACATAATTGCGAAAATCAAGTAGAATGACATATAAAATTTATTAGATTCTTTGAATCGTGACAGCTGGGAACAGAGTTCAATGGAGATTAGCTTTCCCCAATCGAAAATGTACTGTTCCTTGACTGTGAAATACAAAATATAAATAATTATATGGGAAATGCTTGCTGTGGATGCCTATCCCATTATTCTTGTAAACAACTAAGAAATTTTCCTAAATGGATTTCTAAAGGAACTTACCTGGAGCCTTGTGATATCTTCATGAACTGTTGTCGAGTCTTCAAGGAAGTCAGATAATATGTCCAACCCGTTATGATGTTTTTCTAGAAACTTCTTGCAGTCTTGTCCTCTGAACGTTAATGTTGGTTTTGGCAATTTCAACATCTCGCGGAAGAGTTGAGGTGACAAAGAAATAGGAGAATGGTCGCACAGTGGAATAATTGTTTGGCCTGGAATATATTTTTTGGCACACAAAGAGACAACCTCCTTACAGTCAAAAACCTCAAGGACACAACCTGCACGAGCGATTCCAAAGGTCCAAATCAATTCGTTCTGGGTGGAACGAGATGAATAGTAAAAGTATGCCCTGGACCACTGGAACCTTTGGTCCTCTTCTGTGAACATATTTACTGTATCTCCACAAAAATGATGTCAACCAGCTGCCATAGGTCTACAAAGGCATTTATTTGTTCCAGACAATGAATGAAATGAAAGGTTAGAAGGGATAATATAACCCTGCGCAATTTTTGGTCGAAAGCGTGTCAATGGGAGATGTCCTCGAGACTTTCGTTGATTAATGGCAATCTAGATGGCTGTTGCATGATGCGTTGTTAACATTAAACACTACTAATTGCATATATAGAAATGCAAACATGGTGGATATTGCAATGAGAGATTAAGAATTTCATATTTCTTGAGTGACTCAACACGACGACTCATGTTGGAGATGAACAATCAGAAGGGACAAAATAAGTTTCCACAGATCTTGGTTTAAAGCGTAATAATGGGATATCTCCTCGAGTTTTTCACCCACTAATGACAATGTTGGTGGTTCCTGCATGGTGACCTGTTAGCATCAAAGGTTTCTAATTGCAAAGCAAGAAAGTACGGAGGTCGCGGGCTAGGGAAAAAAACTGCTACAAAATAGGGTTGCAAGGTACAACTGTTGAACGTGAGGGCGCCAGGGTCAAATTGTATGTCTCGAAACTTTTTGATTATAATACGCGTAACCCGCCAAACATGGTGATAAAATTGGCTAAGTATGGAGAGCAATAGTGATCAGTCGGAGGAGTCGTGTGATTATATAGATGGAGATAAAAATATCTCAACCCTCCAACGTTGGAACCCGTTTTTATAGAAAGGCGACTATGTATATAACCACAACGTGATAATACAAGGGAAGAAGAAAAGGGAAAAAGGACCAACAAGTCTGCGGTGGAAATGTAAATCATAGAAATTTTGAGTGCAATATGCATATCAGGGAAGAAGAAGAAGCAAACTTTGAATGCGCTAACCTGAAACACTGACTAAGAATTTGAGATTTCGTGAATCCGTGAATAGGAGGATCCAAAATAGGGTCAGAGGTCCAAATGGTCAAATTGTATTATTCAGAACATTTGAATACACAATCTATAACATGGAAGAGGGGACAATGTCGGAACCCGGTAGTCAATTTCTATGTTGCGAATGGCTGGATGCGAACTGTTTCGTATTGTTGTGTGCAACTGTCACTTGTAAGAGTCATTAGTAAGAACATAGAAAATGTATATTAGGAAGCACATTTGTCAACCGTGGTACAGTGAAGCTTGCAAGTTCGAGAAGCACGCGATAGAATTGTAGATTGCCAACCCAACAACCGTGGACATAAAATTTCCTAAGGTGTGATTATATACATGGAGATAATGAGAGCCATAATACAAGGGAAGAAGAAAAGGGAAAAAGGAGAAAGGAGTCGGCGGTGGAATTCTAGATTAGGGAAATTTTCAATACAAGATGTGAACCTGGTAGTCAATTTGTATATTGCGGAGGACCAGAGAAAATAATTTGAATGCATAATTTGTAACATGTAAGAGCGGATGATGTCAAAAGAGAGGATGATGTCGGACCCACACCTATGTCCAGTTGTCAGTACTAAGAGGTAATTTAGTATTGAAAATAAATTTTAGATTCTGTTAAATACTTCATAGGGATTAGTATCCGTAAACAATGGCAATATCCACCCCACCAGCCTTGCATTCCGTGTGTGAATTTGTATATCGCCAAACTTGAAGAACTATTTGGAGGAAACAGAACAATAGAAGTGCAATGTTGAGTCAACCAGTCCGCAGCTCTGCTTCTCAATTTGTATATCACAAAATTTTGGGTGCTATTTGTAACACACGCAATAATGGAGGGCCAATTTTGAGCTCGCCCGCCCGAGAACCCATGATTAGAAATGTCGGTAGGTATGAAAAGGAACAACTGCTATTCAATTCTCCATGTGAGGATATAGATGGAATTGAAATTGGTCCCAACGCGGCAACCGTGGACATAAAATTGGCCAAGTATCGAAAGCAACAGCGGTTGGTCGGATTTGTCGTCTGATTGTATAGATGGAAATAAAGATATGCCAACCCACCAACGATGGAGCTGCATATTTCGCGAACCCGCCAAAAGGAGGATCCAAAACAGACTGAGAAGGTATCCGTAGATGAGGTGAGGCCAGGACCTTCTAATTGTATTTCTCCAAACATTTGAATGCATAATCTGTAAGACGGAAGAGTGGATGATGTCCGATAGTCAATTTGTATATTGCAGAGACTGCAATTCCAACTGTTTCGTACCTCTGTGTCCAGTTGTCACTAATAAGTGCTAATTTAGTATTCTAAATAAATTTTTAGATATTGTTAGATACTTCACAGGGATTGGCATCTGTAAACAATGGCAATCTGCACTCTGCCATTTCTTCATTCTGTGTGTCAATTTCTATATCGCGAAACTGGGAGTGTTGTTTGGAGGACACAAAACAATAGAAGTGCAATGCTGACTCAGCCAGTCTGCATATTCGCTTGTCAATTTGTATATCGTGGAATTTTGGGTGCTATTTGTAGGCTACGGAACAATGGAGCCCCGTTTTTGAGCTCGCCTACGTGCCCGAGAACCCGCGATCGAAAATGTCGCAAGGTATGGAATGCGGAATTTGTGCATGCTTTATACGTGCCTTACGACTAGATCGGAAGAGCGTCGTGAGGCACGTNGCCCGAGAACCCGCGATCGAAAATGTCGCAAGGTATGGAATGCGGAATTTGTGCATGCTTTATAGAATATCATGTTCATATTTTACAGTCCCATAATACATGGGAAGAAAATAAGGGAAAAAAGGACGGAGGTGTTGGCAGTGGAATTGTAGATAATATACGGGAACAAGAGAAGGGAAAAAGAACTAAGTATCTCACAGAAGAACATCAAGGTTCACAAGCGCCGGCCTCGTAGTGGCGGGCATAAAATTGGCTAAGTATGGAAAGGAACAACGCTCGGTTGGATCCATCATGCTGGGATATAGATGAATATGTTAAAGCATGAATTGCAGATGACAGAGGTATCTTTCGTACCACTTTCTCCACTTGTCACTAGTAAGAGCATTGTTGATGTATATCAAGAAGGATGTGAAGTTTCTAGGGATGGAAAGCAACAACAGATACTTTGAACGACGTCAATGTGTGCGAGGAACCCGTAGTGAAATTGTAGATCACAGATCTTTTCAGTGCAAGATGTATATTGCGGAACGATAAGAAGTTGGGTTCACAAGTGTTGGCCCCGCAGAGCTAAGTATCTCATAGAAGAGCATTAGGGTTTGCAAGCACCAACCTCACAGCGGCGGGCATAAAACTAGCTAAGTATGGAAAGGAATAGTGCTCGGTCGGATCCGTTGTGCAAGGATATAGATGAAGATGTTAAAGCATGAATTGAAGATGACGGAGGTATCTTTCGTACCACTTTCTCCACTTGTCACCAGTAAGAGCATTGTTGATGTATATCAGGAAGGATGTGAAGTTGCTAGGGATCAAAAGTAGCAACAGATACTTTGAACGAAGTCAATGTGTACGAGGAACCCGTGGTGAAATTGTAGATCACGGATCTTTTCAGTGTAAGATGCAACGGGGGGCATAAAATTGGCCAAGTATAGAAAGGAAAAAATCACTGACGTTGTTTCGCTGCAACATGTATATGACGAAACAGAGGACATAGGTGTTGGGTACAGCGAACCCGGGGCCTGGTGCCTAGATAACTGGGCAAGTATTGGCCAAGACAAAGTTATGATATCTATTTCAATATTTTTCATACTAGCATCTATCAATGAACAAAGTTTTCATATTTCTCTTAATAGTATTCATAGCAATATATATTAATGGATTGGTTGTTTCAAATGAAAGTGATCTCCCAATCTGCAAGATGCTTCTCGGCTTGCAAATTTCGCTAGAACCTCAAAAATTTTGACTGCAACATGTACATAGTGCAACAAGAAACATGAATTTGCATTGTGGTCTCAACGACATAAACTCCTTATCATCTATTCATCTTGTATTCGTTGCAATGAGATCAGAAAACGTCGGTTCTCCATAAACATCAATATCTAAATTAAATTAAATGCAATCAAAATTTGGTGTGACTTTTAAGTAATTAAAGCATAAATTGTAGAATACGAAAGTTCTTAGGCTGGAAGATGTATATGACCGAACAATGGACATAGCTGTTGAATACCACAAACCCAAACATAATTGCCTAAGCTTTGCCGAAGAGGAAGTTTTTTTGTATTTATTCCAATACTAATGATATTAGTGTATATGCACGGATATTATCAAATAGAAGAAGCTGCAATATATCCAACAAACTTCACAGGAACATTGTGTCAAGAGTTTAGCCGCCTTGTTGTTACTCATTATTAATTCTATCCACGGAACCGGAAGAATGGGAGTAGCATGGGTCCAATTTCTTTCTTTAAATATAGGGCCGCTGCCACATAAGTATGGCTTATGAAAATTATTCTTACATGTAAAATGTAAACAAAGAACATGACAGGTTTTATTTAGATTGAAGTATTGGGCAGCAAAAACAAAACCTTGTGTTTCATGTTTAACCACACAGGGGAAGAAGGTAGAAAATACAATTAAAACAAATACCAGAAATTGGAAAATACTGTTAAAAAATAAACCGAAATTATTCTATATTCAAATAAGGTGGATTACAAAACACAATCAAGGCTATTTTTGACAACGATTGCGATTTTGCCTGTCGTCGACCAATTTAAAATATGTACATTGATGAAGCTTCTTCACATTTTTGTACTTAATCGGTGTTGCCAAGTACATCTATCCCACTTTTTTGAATATCTTCTCTCTTCCAGATATGGCCTGCTTGCAATGCCTATTTATTCAACATTCCATTCTTTGTCAAGTATTAATTTCCCTCTGCTATCGAAAAGTTGGTGTTTAAGGTGCTTTTCTTGCAATGTTCCTGACCCTTGACATCCAATACAACTTACAAATGCCATTCAGGTTGATTTCAAAGTGGAAGGAGTTGTTCTATATCACAACAACTAAAGCAACGGAAAATACTTCAAGTACGTAGTGACTAGTATTCTCCCTATATTCGATCATTTTTTTGGTTGAGAAACTTGCCTGAGGATTTTTATGTGAAAATTATTTGCTTTATTACAGTAAATTGGAAGGAACGTCCAACCCAGATGCAAAAAGAAACTCTATTGAGGTACATAACTTCTTCGGGCAGTAGAGGTGTGGTAAGTGCTTCAAATGCTGCAGAATGCACTAGAATAGGTGTGGCAAGTGCATCAAATGCTGCAGATGGCATCAGAATATATATTTCTTCATAGCTATGGAGATATGGTGGCCCACAGAAATGTCTGGAATGTTCAGAGGTGACGCCAAATATGTAGAGTCTACAACTACATCTAGAGGAAACTGAACAAACTTTCACAAAGAACATAGCTTTCTGTCAAGTCGGCTACCAAACCCACATGCAGGTCACCATACTATGAAATAGAAACTTTTGCAGTGATAATATGTCATTTTATCCACCCATACAGTTTCTGCTACCTGCCTTCGAGGTAGACAAATACTTGTGCAATCTGTACAACTCAATACACTTGCCAAATCTGTGTTGTTGGAAGAAGATATAGACTTAAACGAAGAACTATTTTGCACCCGACCTCAAACTCCATTACAATTCCCAACAATAAAACAAAGAAGTTCAACCAACAAATCTCCAGCCAGCATTTTCAACGAACCAAAGCATCAAACACAGGGAGAACACCAACCAGAACATACTTGTTCTACTTTTTTCATCCTCTCTGAGTTTCTCTTTGTATAATAGAGTTTTTCTTTTACTCAAAGCTCACGTCACATAAAACCAGGCTCTATCGTTTCATCTGCTCATCCATCGCATCTCTAAGTTCTCTTACATGTGCATGACCATGAACATTAGAACGAAGGCACCCTAAAGCGCAACTCTTTGATCATAGAGAGCAATGGCAATAAGTATTTAAAATCAAGGCTTGATGGTCTTTCATAGATTTTGTGTTGATTTGTTTTAATGACAGATGTTCTCGATATTTTCACTTATTAATACCAATATTTTTGAATATGTGTGCTCAATAGTGACCACCAACACGTATTAAAATTCCCATATCCGAGCAGATTCTGAAATCTGACATCTAAGATATGCACAATATTAAAGAGGGACATGATGTCAAGGCCTCTGTGGCTGACACATTCATGACCTTTGCCAAAGCTTTTAAGAAAACTAAAACTGCACAAGAAAAAAATAAAATAAAAAGTATTTCGCAAATTCAAAATGCAGGCAAAAAGAAATTACTAGATCCCATAATATTCGTCTGTCTATTCATTTTAATGGGAGATGTCCTCCAGTTATTAAAGCCCATCATTTAGAAATGCACAATATTAAAGAGGGACATGACATGAAGGTCTCTGTCACCGACACATTCGTGAACTATGCTGAAGCTTTGAACAAAACTAAAACTGCAGAAGGAAAATAATAATAATAATAATTTCGCAAATTTAAAATGCAGGAAAAAACAAATTACCAGATCCCATAATATTTGCCTATCTATTCATTTTAATTGGAGATGTCCTCGAGCTTTCCATTTATTAAATCCCATCTTTTCGAACCTGTTTTCTTGGTTCTAAGTTTTCAAAGCATATTTAATGTGTATTGGGAAGCATAGAAGGTAGCGGGGATGGAGCCCTATGCAACAGACATTACTACTATTGTTCTGTTTTTGTTCACGAGCGTATGTAAAACGTATGCAAAGAAAAGTAATTTGAGAATGATAGTTGTTTTGTAGGAGCCCTTGAAATTCAAATAGTGTGCAAGCCCGATTTTCATTTTGTATATCGCGAAACTGTTTGTGCTATTTGTAGGACATAGAACAACATGGACCAAACCTAGAGCCCTTGAAATTCAAATAGTGCACAAGCAAGCCCGATTTTCATTTTGTATATCACGGAACTGTCTGTGCTATTTGTGGGACACAGAATAACAGGGACCGAACCTAGAGCCTGCCATCCCAAGAACCCACAATCCAAAAAATGCTCACTATTTTTTTTTGTCTTTTTTGTCCACCAGGGTATGTAAAACGCACATAAAGTAAACTATTTCGACAATGTTAACTTTTTTGGACATGACGACCTTCAAATTCAAATAGTTTGCAATTCTGATTGTCAATTTCTATATCGTCGAAGTCTCCGATTGTCAATTTTCAGCCACTTACCCTGACGACATGCGATGCAAAAACTAATTAAGTATGGGATGACGGCTCTGTGCAAGCTGTATATATCTACTCTATAGAATTACATATTTCCTATGTTTAATCTATGTTGTCTAGGAAACCTATAATTTGATAAATTTTAATGTTTTATGTCTAGGAGCCCTAATGTTAAAGAAAACTAATTCAGAAATGCTAATGTATACACCATAGTTCAATACAAGCTATCCGTGAAGGTGCGTCCATAATACTGGCTAAGTATGGAACCCAACTGCGGTCGGTCGAAATGATCGTGAAACTCTCGCTGCTGTCCAATTGTCAATTTCTATATCGCGGAACTCTCCAATTGTCAATTTTCAGTCGCCTACCCCATCAACTCGTGATGCAAAAACTGGCTAAGTATGGGATGATGGCTCTGCGGTCTGGGAAACCTATAATTTCATAAATTGCATTCTCTTCTGCCCAGGATTCTTTTAAAGAAAACTAATTCGGGAAAGCAAATGTATAGACCGAACACGACCTGTCATAGCTCGATAGAACCTATTCGCGAAGCCGCGTCCATAAAAGTGGCCAACTATGCAATAGAACGAAGGTCGCTTGGAATGACCACATAAACGCGAAAAACTAAAGTCAAACACAGTTTACAATAGGAAAGTAAAAGGGAGAGAACAACTATATCTCCCACACAACAAAAGCCATTGTCATAACTATAAAACCATAGCAACACAGAATCCATGTAAAGAGCATCGACATCCATGAAATATATTTTGAGGCCAACAAACTTTGCTTCAACGCGTAATAGATGCAATTTACACTGCCTGCAATTCTTTACTCTGTTATTTTATCTTAATAGTATTCTATGCAAACTGAACTGCAAAACAAAATGCGGCCAAAGATCCAATCGCATATGCAACATCCCAACATTTGCAAACCCTAGCCAAACAAGAATAAGCACCAAGGAAGAACCCAGCTAAGAAGTACTAAAGGGCCCAACTGTAGCCACAGGATCGGTACCCTGCAAAGTTGAATCAAGCAACAATAAACAACATACAGCCAAGAAAAAGCAAGCAAAAACCACCTCACTAGGAACGATGTTGTTCCAATCGCGATTATAGAAACCCAAACGTCCAAACTGCAACAACACGAACAGGAAAGCAAGATCAGTGGCATGCAAAAAGCAAGCATGGATCACCGAACTAGCAACGCCGCTGGAGCATAAAAATTTTAAACAAAGAAGAAAATGTCTTGTAACAAGCCTGTTAAGTAACCAATCAACACTACCAAGCCTGTTAGGTAAACATTTAATTCTATCAGGAATGCACTGTAAACATTTAAGAAAAAAAATCAATGTGGCAAGACTTTGACGTATCCCAAAAAGAAAAATTATATTTTTTTAAAGAATAGTTCAAACACCACATAATGTTTTGGAAAACCAAACTTTGGATATGCCACCATATCTAAAATTGCCATAAATTTACCTAGCATAAAATGCTAAACCAAACATTCGAATTAATGCTAGCATTAATCCACAATCAACGAATGCATAACAAAATATATGATTCAAAAAAGACCATATACGATCAAATACTTTGGATATGCCAACATATATAACATTGGGAATAGCAAAGTCGGCAATAAGACCTCCAATCTCTTATTCAATCAGATCAGTACATATATGTTACTTTTTATTATATAAAAATATATGTTTTTATTTCCATAGCTCCAACAATAGGTATTGTGTAAATATTTTGGGTCAAAGGACAAAGTAATATGCAGTCAACGATTTATTGATTGTTATAGTCCCTCTACGCCTACGACAAGGACTAATAATATATTTAAATCAAAATACTAAAATTCAAATATGTAAAAAAAATTAAAATTTATAATTACAATATTTAATTAAAAATAATAATTTAATAATACTAATTTAATTATATTTTTAAAAGTTAAAAAAATAATTTTTTTTAAATAAAATAAAAATGAAATTTTTTCCAAAAATCATAGTAATTTTATAATTGTTTTTCTGAAAAATGAAAAATAAAAATAAATATGAATAATTAATTGAATAAAATTTAACAAAACATTATCACATATTAATAATGAATATGATATTTTATATTAATATTATATGATAGATATCATTAATTTTGCAAACAAATGATTAATGTATCAAACAATGCAATCAAACAATATATTAACTCATTCTAAATAAGTTAGTGCACCAACCATTGATCTCAAAATTGGTCTACAATTTACTAATCTGGCTAGTAGGTTATAAGAATTCAAGTCTCCATAATACACTCTTCACATTGATTTCTACTAGTTGTATCCAAATTATCTTCAAAAGATGATAAAGCTATGCAAACAAGACTCATAAATAAACCAGAAAAAAATGGTCCCAATAATGTCATCTAATCTATTTTTTTGATGATTATTTTCAAAATAAAAGATGTGCATACAAGACAAATAGTTAGCGTTAAAAAAGTTCTAACAATGAAATTTACTTCATTTATTTGAGAAGAAATGGAGACACAAATTTAGTTCTAACAATAATTGTTCAATTTAGATTTAGATGTTTTACTGTGTTTAAATTTTTTACTATCTTAGATTTTTACAACATTTAGGTTTAGGTTTTTACTAGGGCGTCCTTCTCTTTTTTACTAGGTATTTATTTTTAGTGGGTGAATGGGACTCCTTCAAATTCACCTTCTTTTACCAGGTATTTATTTTTAGTGGGTGAATAGGACTCCTTCAACTTCACCTTCCTTACCAGTTGGTGGATCCACTGGGGCGTCGCTACTAAATGGTGGATTGCATGGAGCCAACGGGTGGAGTGCGTGGAGCCAGTGGGAACACCATCCATCTTCTTGGTAAAATTAAATATCTATATTTTAGGACTATTTTTATTTTTTTGTTTTAATAATACATAGTTTTATATGGATGGAGGTTTTAATTTGAAATGTTAACTACTAAATTGGTACACAACTGACACAATCAATGATACTGAAAAACTCATTAAAAAAGACAACGCCCTTATTACTAATTTCAATGTTGAGATTTAAAATTTCAAAATAAATCAAAACGATTTCTCTGAAGCATGCAAGAAAAGAACTCAATAAGAATAAATCTCTTGAAACACATGATAAAATAGGTTCAGATTAAAAAGCAAATATATTATGTATTCAGTTGCTGCTTCCTATGAAATGTTAAATACCTGCTGTTTTGAATTTGGATTCACATGAAACCTCGTTATAGACATGTATATCGGTTTATGACCATTCATACCGATCTTAAACTTTCTATGGATGGGATGCTATTAGTCCCCGAAGAAGGTGTAGAGGGACTATAGCTATTGATAATTCGTTGACTTCATATTATTTTGTGGTTTGACTACAAATTTTTGCATACTTTCTAATGTTTGAACTACATAAGTAAAAGCATTATTTTTTATATATTAAAAAAACCCATATATGTCATGATCTGATTGGATGATAGATTTGAGGTCTTATTGTCGGCTTCGCTATTCCCAATGAATTATATGTTGTCATATCGAAAGTTTTATCATGTACGATGCTTTTCTTAATTTGTATTATTCGTATTGAAATGTTTAGATATCCAAAGTTTGTACTAATAGATTTGAGGTCTTATTGCACATGGATAGTCAGTTTTCATATTACTTTGTCATCTCACTCAATTTTTTTTTTACCATATTCTCCACTATTCAAACTATTGTTAATATTATTAATATTATTATTTTTTTTACCATAGTCTCCACTGTTCGAACTTTTGTTAATATTATTTTTTTATTGCCATTACTATGTGTGTTTTTTTCTTTATTGTTGCGTGCTTTGAGAGTCTTTGTCATTGTTGCGTATGTAAAAAGGCCTGCCACACTGCATTCTTTCTTAAATGTTTGCACAGGGAGATGCCCTTCGAGGGTTTTGACAGTCTTAAGTGCTTACCTAATAGGTCTCACAACCTTAAATGTTTATTGTATAGATGTGTTGCAATACAGTTTCATTCCATTTTTTTTGATGGTGTTGTTTGCAGTGAAATTGTGTAAAATTGTTCTCCACTGGCATCACTGGGCCAGTGGTTGATGCTTCTTCGTTTGTTCATTCCATGCTTCTTGTTCTTATTTGATTCAAATTTGCAAAGTTGAGGTCCTGCAGTTGCAGTTGGACCTCTTCGTGGTTGTTCAATGGTTTGTTGTTCTTCAACTTTGCAAGTTGTTGGGCCTGTTGTTGTGGTTTTCAAGTTTTGGGGCTAAGATCTTGTCATCCCTCATTGACGGGTAAGTTCTCGTGCCATCGTTTCGTTGCTATTCCTTTTTTTCTGCTTGGTGTTTTTCACCTTGCAGGCAAGATTTTTCAATGGTAGGAGTCCCTGCCTCGAAATTCTGTTGCATAACGTCTTTCTGTGTGGTCTTATTTTCTGTTCCTGGAAACCATGCGTCTTCATATGCCAACTTCCACGTTTTGGATATTGTGCCATAGCTATTTCAAAAATTGCAATGAAAAGGGGTTTAGAAAACAAATTCGAAGTTGTCATAAGGGGGAACCATTCGTCGGGGTGTACTGACAGGGAATGCTTTTATTCTGTGGGTCAAAAAACTCTGTCCACCTGTTGCCTTTGTCTTGTCCTTTCTATTTTGCAGAACATCTTCTACCTCTGAGAAGCTTGTAGGATGCACACCATGAATAGGTTCAAATTGGTCTTTGTGCTCAACAAATTTATAGTGTTATTTATTTGCGTTGTTTCTTCTGTTTGGTTCACTGTATAATGTAGGTTTGTTTTCTTGTCATTTGTTGTGGCGACTAGGGGGAATTGAATTTGACAAGAAGAAGGTTGAAGGATACATACCAATATTGGTACGCAGTTCTGCACTTGTAATTTTCTATTTGTCTTCTTTTTTTTTGTTTTCGTTTTATTCTTTTTCCCCCTTTTCTCTATTTTTCATACAAACTGAAAATAGCTAAGAAACAACTTGAAAATCATAGTTTAAGAGATGAAACAAGTAATAGATGTGGAGTCATATAAAATAGATACACACTCCATTATACATGACAACAATAACGAGGTGTTGCATAGCAATGGGCTTTTTAGATTGGATGCATTCTCGTATACTGTAGGAGATTGCCTTTTCGATGCATTTTAGGTTATATTACATTTCCGTTATTCCTCGACCGACCTGCGCAATGGATTGATAGATTCTTTCTTGTGTTGTTTAAAAAATGGCGACGCTGAGGCATTGGACTCGTATGAATATGAATTGGAATCTGATTTTCTTTGACAGTTGCATGGAATACATGATGTCTCTACATATTTTTCAAAGATGCGGTTGTCTGCATATCCAATTCATCCTGCACATGAGAGGGGACTCTGGGGAGATACATTTTGTATATGGTGGTTGTCTAAGTGGCTCAATATATCAATTGGAATATGGTCATTGACAAGAAAAGCAAGATATCTACTATTCAAAAAAACTGCATCTAGCAATCCATATTGCATCTTGTTCCATGATGCCAATCCTATCAGTGGTCATTATGAACCACTACCGTACAGAAAATTGTCCATATGCAATCTTGGAGGACCTCGTATTTACTTGTCCCTTATTTGCAAAGACCTTGAATCGCAGTGGAAATGAATTATGCATCGCATAGAATTCCATGGTTTGTAGATAGCAACAACTGTTGTATCTAGCTGTGGACATAGTTTGTTCAATGCAATTTGTTGTTTGGTAGAAACAGAGTTTGATTTGCAGTCATTGCAGCTTTACACTATACAGTCCTTTTGCAAAGCAATTATAGGCGGCAACCAACAGGATTTTACCTGCTTGCATCAACACCTTTCGCCATATCTCCTAGAAAATATGTCGGCAATTGGAAGTTGGCAAGAATACCTTGTAAAAATGGCACTGCCATATGAAAAAGGAAATGTAGAGGGTGGCAGATTCTATTTGCAATGGCTATCTATCATATTCAGATTAAATATCCAGGTCTGGTCGACCCTACCAGATGCCACTTCCCATTCCTAGTCTATTGATTCAAATTGCGATCAAACAATTGACATCCTCTCATTGAAAACATATACAACACATATCCATTATCAACCTTTGCTTGGACATATCATTGGTTCAGGGTTCAATGTCCATGCCACCCAAACCGCATCGAATCTACATACGCGTGGCATGCTTTTTAATGAGAATGAAATTCCTCCCAGTTGTGATAAGGCCACACAGGGCTTAAACAAAAAAGGTAGGCTAAGTTATCACAACTTGAAAAATCTCATGCATGAAATTATTCCCAGTTTTGATGAGGCCATACAAGGCTTAAACAAAAAACGTAGACTAAGTTATCACAACCTGAAAAAGTTGATACATGAGAGAAAAAAAAACATTGGTAGTATAGGAAATATTGTCGTTCCAAGGTCCAATGTCAATGCCAGCCAAACCACATCGAATGTGCATAAGCGTCGCATGCTAATTAATCAGAGTGAAATTCATCCCATATGCCATGAGGTCATCCTGCCCTTGAACAAGAAACGTAGACTAAGTTACCACAACTTGAAAAAGGTCATACACGAGAGAAAAAAATACATTTCTACGCTTCCTTCTAGAGAGAAAATGACATATCACAATCTAAAAAAATTTGTTCATGCACAACACAACATAAACAGGCACGGTCGCATATCCCACAATGGTCATGCAACTGTCCGAGAGGAAAAAATCATATTTTGTGGGCTAGAAGAAACACCATGCACTACTACCAATGAAAACCAGCAAACACTTTCTACCCATACTTCCCCATGGAAGAAAGATGCAAGACAAAACTACATGAAACAAATCAAAGACACTCCTTCCATTGCATGTGCAATTTGTGATGAATTGAATTTCTCAAAAAGAAGTAAGTCTTTCACATCTAATTTGGAAGCAAAATACCTTCGCTTGACAACACATAATAAAACATTTTCCAGTGGAAAAATTTGTCTTCCATGCAAACCGTCGCTTGAAAATGGAAAACTGTCACACTTTGCAACCCCTGACCAAATAAGATGTAATACACCACTACCAGATGTAAGTTCACTTACGGAACTTGAAGAGAGACTTGTGTCTTTGCGAAATGCATTTGCACAAATCAGGCCCCAGGGATATAAACGACCCCAGATGGGCTTAACAGGATCAATTATTAATGTGCCTGTTCAACTAGATGTTGTGCAAAAAGACTTGCCACAATTCATTAGCGATATAATGACAATTGTTGTGGCTCTCAAAATATGCTTGTAATACAAAAATGGGTATCAGACAGGCAAATTGCGTGTGCATGTTGTTATGAAAGCATTAAAAGAATTATGTTCCAGGGCCCTGTACAAAGCACAAAACATTTGTATAAATGAGAACTGGAACAATGTTCTTGGAGAAGAGGATGACAGCTCCGCAGAGACTCCCAAAACTGCTAGTGAATTTGATACAAGTAATGAATCATAGAATGAAACACCTGTTGAGACATTGGTGCATGAATTCACTGATTCATAGTGCATTCGTGACTTGCAAGACAAGATTATCGAAATTTCACCTGCTAAGGGGAAACATCCACTTGGAATCTTCAAGGACAAATTCATTGAGGAAATGAACTTCCCAACACTCTTCTATGGAGATCCACATCCCACTGACATTACATAACGATTCAGTTACCATAAAATAGGTTTTGTCTTGCATGTGGGTCTGAATAAGAAAAGGCCAGTTAGAAGGAAGAAAGTTGTTGTCCAAGGATTCAAGTACAAAGTAAACCCAGAAAAAGTCCTGAAATCTAATATTGGATACATAGATTTCAAAAACATCCGCATCTCTCCTAACTATTTGCAAAAAAACAAGAAAACTATTTTTGCAATGATCCGACAATTGGGCCCGCTAACATTTTTCATCACATTTACAAGTGCAGAGCATTGCTGGGATCCATTGGTGGTTGCGGTATCTGACTTGCATAGGAACAAGAAATGTAAAAAACAAACCGATACAATGGAAAATAATGACATTGACTACCTTATAAGAAAAGACCCAGTGACATGTACTCGCTACTATAGACATAGAATAAATGCTTTGAGACAATTGATATGCCATGATGAAATATTTTTTGGAAAAATATTGGACTACTTTTCTGTGATCGAATTCCGGAATAGGGGGAATGAACATGACCACACATTGTTGTGGGTAGATGGTACACCAGTCTATGGAGCTGACAACAATTCACAAATCGAGCAATTTGTGGACAAATACATAACATGCAACACAGATCATTTGGATCCAGAACTTGTGAAAATTCATAGACATTATCATACAAAAAGTTGTAGAAAACGAAAAAACTCTCATTGCAGATACAACTTCCCCGTGCCACCAATGAGAGCAACAAGAATAATAGAGCCACTTAGTTTAGAGGACAATGTTTTCCTTGAGAAATCTAAATCCTTGTTCACATTTCTAGAACAAGGAGAGTTTGTCGAGTTGATGAGCTTCGATGACTTCTTGACAGAGCTAAATCTATCAGAAGATGAGTACATCCAATCCATACAATGTAAGCTTAAACAACCAACATTTTTCCTTAAACAAAAACTTTCCCATATCTGGAACAACGGTTTCTTCAAGGACATGTCAATTATGTGGAATGAAAATACAAATGCGCAGTACGTCCTCAATGCATATGTTGCATCATCGTATTGTACCTTGTATATGACAAAGGTTTCCAAATCTATGACAAGTGCATTCAGAAGAATACACAAGGAACATGAAAGAAGTCATATTGTTGCCATACAAATGATACGTACACTTGGAAATACATTTCTTAATCTTCAACAAATGTTTTCTCAACAAGAATTCCACATTTCTCTTTCCATGCCCCTCAATTGTAGTTCAAGAAAATGTGTCTTCATAAACACATTTCCACTTGAGAAACACACATTTTTTCTTAAACCATCATGCTTGCTAGAACAAGAGCCTGACAATTCAGAAGATGTACTATGTCGCTCTATTATTGATTATTACCTCCAACGTCCATCTCCTATTAGGCATATCTGCTTAGCAGAATTTGTATCACATTACAAAAAAAATGGTACGTCCATATCAAAAAGAAAAAAACCCTCTGTGATACGGTTTGTCAAATGCAATAAACATTCTGACTATGAAAACTATTGTAGAGAAAAACTGTTGTTATACATTCCGTTCAATAAAAACGAAGAGACATTAAAACATAACTTCTCTACATGGGAAGCTACGTATGTTGCCTCTGAGACTATAGTGCAAATCAATGAAGATAGATTTACTTACAATGTTAATCCAACATGGGGTGATCTAGAAATTGCAGTTAATGAGCTAGAAAACCATGACAATCTTGACGAGACATTCACAAACCGAAAAACAACCAGAACTCCCTGCAAGTCCTATGACTTGCAAGCAGATTTGCCTCATCCTTGAGCAGGTGGCATTGAAAAATGTATCAATATTGGTTTTCAAGTCACAAAACATCATTTCTTTATTGAAAATAATGAATACCATAGAATAAGATGTTAATATAATAGTAGTTGCGAGAGGTATTTACCTCCACGTGTGAACTTGGCAAGAATAGAAGACTCCGGGAAGCAAGAGAAACCCTAATGAGTTGGCTAATAACCCTAGAAGCCTTGTTGGCTCAAGAAGATATTTTATATTAGGTTATTATCCTCCAAGAGAAGAAGTCGGCCAGAAATAATAATAATATACTGAACAGACACTTATCCAGAAGGAGAAGTCGACCCCAACAAAACTGGCAGAACCATTATAAATACAGGGCACTAGTTCTCATTTGACAGCATCTCAGAATGCAGTTCCGATTTTTGGTGTGCACTGCAGCTCC
>JASDQU010243757.1:96411-119072 GCA_032191745.1 Picea mariana | reverse complement strand
AAGAGAAGAAGTCGGCCAGAAATAATAATAATATACTGAACAGACACTTATCCAGAAGGAGAAGTCGACCCCAACAAAACTGGCAGAACCATTATAAATACAGGGCACTAGTTCTCATTTGACAGCATCTCAGAATGCAGTTCCGATTTTTGGTGTGCACTGCAGCTCCAGTTTGGTGCGCATGTGTGAAGGAGGACTGCAAGTGCAGCTGCAGCAACAACTAGTTTCAGTATTGGCTTGGACTATCTATTGGCGAGGGTTTGGACTATCTGATCAGTTTTTTGTGTTGCACTATCCTTGGGGAAAGGTGTGCTACCCTTTGTTTGGCTATCTAGCCTAGGGTTTGCTTCTAGAGGAATTCTCAGTCAAGGTTAAGGTGCTCGGAGGGAGGCTTCGGCCTATGGCTGGGTGATGAGGGTATCATCAATGGTAAAATGAGCACACCATCTTCTATATTCTAACATAAGACGTATGTTGAATCGAGAACAACAAATAATTATAAAGGACACTGCGCTTAAAAATGCTTGAACATGGACACTCTTGTGCACTTGTTCCTTATAGGCGGAGCAGGAACATGGAAGACATTCATAGCGAAAGCACTGTTCCAAATGATTATATGAATCTATGATTCAAACAATTCCTCTAATCCTATGAAACCAAAGGGCCTAATAGTTGCATACACAGGAAAAGCTCCATATAATGCAGGTGGAACAAAAGTCCACTCTGCATTTTTAATGCCTTTTAACAAGTCACAGATTCTTCCATTTAGAAAGAAAATGTTAGATACCTTGTCTAAGCTTTATGAGGAACTCCAACTTGTCTTTATAGATGAGGCATATTTGATTCGAATTCGCTTCTTGTATTCCATTGACAATTGATTAAGAAGCATAAAACATGTGCACACGAAATACTTTGGAAACATTGACATGATATTCTATGGGGATCTTTACCAGGCATAGTCGATCCAAGATTCTTTGATATTTGAACAACCTATGGTTAACATGCAAACAATGACGCATGACTTCTAGAGAGACAATATTAAATGATTTGAATTCCATAATACAATGCGCCAGAAAAATGAAACATTTATTGCAATTCTGAATAGAATGCGATCAAACAACCAAACATATGACGACTTAACATATATCAATTCGAGGTGCTTGTGACTTTCACCAACAGAACCAACGTTCCCTTACATATTCTACACAAATAAGGATGTTGCAATGCATAACAGGTACATGCTATCGCTCATGCCTAGCAATGGTATCATCATTAATTCAATTGACCTAGAAGAAGACAACCATGGAAATGTGCCACATCATGAACATACAACCACTTTACCTTTGCATCTTGTCCTAAAATTAGAAATGTTTGTTGAAATATATTCCTACAACTATGATTCACGGGATGGCTTGGTCAATGGTGCAGATGGAATACTCAAAGGCTATACCAAAACATAAAAACTTGATGTCCTTTGGATTAAGTTCCATGAACCGCATATAGGCAAGAGACAAGCAAGAAAGTTGGCTTATCTATATAATTCAAACACTGCAATTTATTGGACACCTATTTTGCGAATATCAAATCCAGTGTCGACATCAACAAAGATAGGTCGACTGAAGATTCGAAAACAGTTTCCAATTAAACTTGCATGTACAGGTATAGTCCATAGATCACAAGGACTAACACTTGATAGTGTTGCATTTTAGCCTACTGGAATTCAAATACATGGACTTGTATACACAACACTATCCCATGTCAGAAGTATAGACTCCTTGTATTTACTAAGTCCTCTTACAAAATATAATTTTAAAGTCAAACAGAAAGTTGATATTGAAATGGAACGCCTCAGGACTACTGCAAAATGGCATCGATAGTATGATTACCAATTCATACAAACAAAGTCATATGTATCAATTCTCTCCCTTAACACACACAACTTACATGCACACATGGATGATATACTCAATGATTATGATATAATGCAATCCAATATTTTGCGCTTGCAGGAAACATACATGGCATTATGCATGCAAAAGAAACAATTTCCAAATCACAATTGCATATCAAGTTACATTACACATGGGGTGATGATATTGGTGAAAAAACATGTACCAATTTTGGACCATATACATTTCGAAGAAAAGAATGTTGAGATGGTGGTTGCAAAAATATTTTTCCATGGAGCAGAAATTGCAATACTGAATTTGTATGTTGCTCTCCATGAAACGTTCTCCAACATACTAAATGTTATTTCCAATGCATTAGGCCATTTTCATCTGAACATAACCATTGTGCTTGTAGGAGACTTCAATATTGACATGCTACAAAATCATGCTAGAACAAAAGAATTGGAAACCTACATGTGCAAATGCAGTCTCCTCTTTCTTTTGAACAACACAAGCCATGTGCAAAACACGCTTATTGACCATGTGTGGTCAAATGTGCCCATTCCTCAATAAAGCATCTTTATCTTAGACACATACTGGTCTGATCACAATACAATTGGTATTGCACTTAAATTATGAGATATACATCAAACATATTGAAAAGTCATATTTCTATGTTTCAAATCATATCTACGTATCTTGTTGCAAAAAAACAAATTATCCATCTTCTTAGTTTTCCCTGATTTGTACACATACTGGCCTGGTCACCACATAGTTGGTGTTGCACTTGAATTATGAAATATACATCAGGCATATTGCAGAATCATATTTCTATGCTTCGAAGCATATCTATCTATCTTGTTACAGAAAATCGAGATATCCAACTTCTTAGTTTTCCCTGGTTTGTAATTGATTTTGGTCAAAAAAATTCTTTTACAAAAAAAATAAAAATACGTGTATATATATATATATACACACAAAAAAAAAAAACTTGAATGAACTAAAAAAAAAAAAGTTACATTCTTCTAACACTATATGTTACTCTATTCCTCTTATTCTATTTTATTTAGTCTATGTAGATAATACTTGCTTTTTTCTTTACATGTCAACTTATGTTCATGTCTGTTTTGTTTTGTGCTTTTGCTCATAGAAACAAACAAGAAAACTAGACACCGCAAAGAACTCCTAACCAAAAATGTAGAAGAATCCATGCAAAGGTGCGCTTTTCTACCCGTGTTCCATATCCAATAGTTTTTCATTTACTCTGTCTGTATTTGTTGAACTGGTTTGCAGCTCTGTTTTTTTTTTCCTCCTTGGATACTCCATATATTCCTATACATTGACTTGTCTTCATGTCAATTATATTTTTTGTACTGCTATCTTGAAAAAAAAAAAATTGTGTTCCTACATAACAGTTTTCTTTCATGTCGATTTTATTCTCTATACTGTGCGGCATACAGTTCTTACCTCCATTTCTTTTTCCTCTTCTATACTTAGCCGTTATCCCTTTTTTTATTCCCCTTTATTATCCATTTATGATTCTATACTTGGTCCCATGTCTATGCTCGTGGGTTCCCAGGACGACAGAGTGGCAGATTTCATGTCCACATATATCTCTACATCACGAGTCCGACCGACCGCCGTTCATTTTCATAGTTCAAAAATTTTATGGCCGCGGTTTCCTGCATAGGCGCCATCAAAATCTCATGCCCTGTGTGCATAGTATACATCTTGCACCCAAAACTTCAGTGATCTACAATTCGACCCGGACTTGAAGCTTGCGACTCATTTTTCCCATCATCTGTTGATATTTCAAAGCATATGTTGATATTTTTCCTAGTTTGTCTCAACGGTTAGCCAATTTTATGGTCGTGGCTTCCTCCCCAATGCATTATCAAACTCCCATGCCCCGTGTTCGGATAACATCTTGCATCCAAAACTCTGGTTATCTACAATTCGACCTTGGGCTCCTCGAACTCGCAAGCCTCACTCTTTATTGAACTCACAAATTGTATATCCATCTATATCTTGGCATCACAAGTCCGACCAAGCGCTTTCATTTCCTTAGCCAATTTTATTGTCGTGGGTTCCCGGGTACACGTTATCGAACTCTCATTCCCCGTGTTCCGAGTATACATATTCCATCCAAAACTTGGGTGATCTACAATTCCACCATGGAATCCCAGGTTCAAAAAAGTACCAAAGCATCTTTAATTCTCCTCCATGCCCGCCATGTTCGCCCCTTCCCAATACACATTAATTATGATTTTACTGGTGACAGTTCACCACAGATGTTAAAAAATATTGACATTAATAAGCGAAAATCTCGAGGTAATCTCCCATTAAAATGAATTTATGGGAGAATATTATGGAATCTGATTAGTTTCCTCTATCAATCTTGAATTCGCAAAAAAATAACGTTTTTTTTGGTATTTTTAAGATGTCATTGTAGAAAGAATTCAATATTGTGTTGGCCCACTGTCATCTACAAAGGTGTTCACATGATGTCACTCTTTAGTATTGTGCACATAATTTTTGAACCTGACAGGTTTTCATATTTGAGGCTCTACTTACATATGAAAATGTTGCTCCACAATTCCAATTTGAACATAGTTTGCATATGGGCCACAAAGAACATCAATAAAAAAAAAATATGAAATTTATTTAAGTAAATATTAACAAATTACCTTTTGACTTGAACCTACTTTTGTCAAAATCCAAGTATATTACACAACTGTCAATGTTTTCCCTGCTTTTCAATAGTTTCTCGATTTCCCTGCCACCTTTGCATGCTTTCCCAATGCAAATTGATGATGCTTTTATTAGCTTTGAAAATATTGGCATTAAAAGGAGAAAAGGTCGAGGACATCTGCCATTAAAACACATTGAACCAAGATTTATCGGAGATTGTATTATGATGTTGCAGCATCCATTTTAAATACAATGAGGAGCAAAGGAAGGTTTTCATCACCTTATGGTTGCAACTCGACAACATGTCTATGGAGATACCCTGAATATTTTTGGGCACAAGGACCAGTGTTTTCAATGGTCCATAGCTTATGACTATTACTCGTTCACTTCTGCCTAGATGAAATTTATCTCGACATCTGAAATTGCAACGACACATTGTATCCCCATTTTTTTTTTACCTTAAGGACTTGGTCACGTGCTGCATTGAGAACTATATTCCGAACCAACGAATTGTCCATATGGGCGACAATTTCCAAATCTCCCTATTGCCTAAAGTATTTCGAAAGATGTTAACACTTCCCGAACCAATGCCTACTTTCAAGGGCGAGAATTGCAAACAGTTCTTAAAGAAGCATGGCAATGAATTAGACCTCTTGTTGAAGTTATTATAGGACCCAACGCTCGCTCCCCAGGACATGGCCATATTACAGGTTAGTGCATGTAAAAACCTTTTTCGGCAAATTGCATGGCTTTTCACGAGGACAACGAGACAAGAAAGTGAAACCATCATCTCTCAAATGATTCTGTAAATTTTATATTTTACGGTCAAGCAACAAACCATCTTCCATTGCCGCAAGCTTATTTCCATTCAAATCTCTTCCTAGTTATTGCAATACAAGAGGCAAAATAAATTCTTTATGCCATCTTATTTAATTTTTCGGTGTGCCAAAATGCTATTCATTTCTTGGACTATCTATGTGTAGGAAGTTGAACTCTAAATTTGACCCAGTAAAATTTTCGTGCCAAAAATTATGGAGACAGGACATTTGCCAACAATTTTATAAGGTCTTTAATTATTTTGTTTCATTTTTTTTTTTTGTAAGTAAGAGATTTTATATATAAAGGGCCTTCAAAAAACTAGACCATAGGTACAGAAACTTGAAAGCAATCGTGCTGTAGTTATCGAACTGCCCCAATAGAGGGGAAACTAGTTTAGCCAGTCGGGTAAGTCTAGCAGTTTACAGTCTGACAGTCTTAAAAAACAGAACTAAGCTGACTAGGCTACAGCTATGAGAAGAAAATAATAAAGAGAACAAAACCCCTGTGGGGTCAAACACTTGGCAAATAACTAGGCCAGGTGGCTTGATAGGCCACGTCCCAAGGTTTCTCTTCGATGGGTGTCCCTTTGCCTTCCAAATGCATATCAACGTTCACGTTTCTCTCGTCTAGGTTGGCAGCTGGCAGGATGTCTCCAGGCGGACTGTGCGCATGAAGGCCTGTAGCTATCGCAGCCTCCGTGTCCCCGTGCGTGACCTACACCACAATGACCCCTACTGAACATTGCATCTGTTCATTCCTGTCATCGCCCTCTGCATGGGGCACCTCTGCTGATGTCGCGCCTTCTAGAGTAGAGTGGAAATCATCCTAGAAGGTGGATAGGATCTGAAGGAGGGTCGAAGTCTTCCCATCCAGAAGCTGCAGTCAGAATTGGAGGTCCTCCAATTCCTGCCAGAGCTTAAAGACCAGTCCATAGAGAATGGATAGACTATCTTTCAGCTGCGATTTAGGGATGAAGTCGATATATGAGTATGCATTGTTTCGGGCATTTCGAAGAAAGGGTGGTGCCCCCAAGGTTGGCTGGGGGGAGGAAACTGCCAGTGCAAGAGAAGGTCTGCTGGTTCGGGAATTCAGTGGAGTGGCAGGAAATCGTGAAAGAGATCTCATCGAGCTATCAGTGATGACTAGGCATTAGAACCAGGAGGCAGGTAGGTTGGAGGAGGCAAGAGGTTCCAGCTTGGGATACAGAGGCAGCGAGGAGAACGTGGAGGGCGAACCAGGGGGAGAAGCAGAGGCATGGGGCCGAGGAGGATGCCATAGAGATCATCTTCGTGGCCTTCCTCTTTGGCGTGGCATAATGAGCTCATATTGAAGGAAAAATTGAACCGAATGCCCCAGGCAAACGTGGAGAGCCTAGAGAAGGTCGAAGGCTGCGAGCACCATGAAAGACTAGAGTAAACTAGGCCTGGGCAGCGGAGGGATGAGGGGGTCGGGTCGCGAGCGAGGATGAAAGTCACTTGTAGAAGGAGGAGCCATGGTATAGTCGGTAATGAGAGTCAGGCACACCAGCATTAATGGTGCTACAACGACGTAAAATCTCATAAATGCAAGGTCGAGGCAGCAGGATTTGGCACGATCCTAGCATATGGCTCCCTGCCTCACTGGCCTAACCTTTCCTCTACTTCTCGCCACATGTCTTGCATTAACACCCCATCCGGGGGTTTTTCCACTTCCACAACCTTGCGAATGCATTGCTGGAGAATAGGGTGGTCAGGGTTGAGGGACGTTTTGAAAAGAGGATCCGATCCATCCCAATTAGTCTCCAGATTAGCTAGTTCATCCACAACTTGATTCACCATTCGCTTAATGTGAATGGGTATAAAGGCCTGATTGGGTTGCAGAAGATATACTATAGTCTTTATCCCATGTGAGAGTCTCCAATTGGGTGAGATTCTTTCCAGGTCTGCTCCATTTAAAATTTTGCTGAAGAGATTGATAATGATTTGAGAATCTCCTTCGACAATCAACTTGGTGAAGCTATGCTCAATGGCTAATTTCAGTCCTCTGGTGAGCCCCCAAAGTTTCACTGCATTGTTCATGGTGTGACCAAGGGAGCCTGTGTTAATGAGAATGATGTGTCCAAGGTGGTTGCGGAAGACCACTCCATATCCCGCTGCTCCTGGGTTGCCTTTGGAGGCTCCATCAAAGTTGAGCTTGATGAAGTTGCCTGAGGGGGTGGTCCAAGAGGAGGGGCAGCTGGGAGGGGGAGGAGAAGAAAAGGGGGAAAGTGGGTGAAGAATTGGGGAGGGCTTCCAGTACTGAAGGATCAGAAGTTCTGTGGGGTTGCTGATCAGATCTTTTTCAGACCAATGCTGAAGGTTGAGAGTTTCCAGAATATTGAGGCGACATTGGTTCCAGCAGTGATGCCACGGGAGGGAATCATTCCTGAAAAGCCTTCTATTTCTTTCCTTCCACACCTGCCAAAGAATGAAGCCTGGAAGAAGTTGCCATATACGATCTAGAAAGGAAGATTGAAACACTTGGTCCATCCATTCCGTAATTGTATCAATGATGTTGTCTCTTTTACGATCCGAGGTGTGCATAATAAGCGCACTTTGATCCCAGAGTTGAGCAGTATAGGGGCAGAAGTTGAGGAGATGATTCATGGTTTCAGCTACTTCTCCACAGAGCATGCAGATAGATGGCCCAACAAATCCTCTTTTTGAGAGGTTATCCCAGGTGAGAATTCTCAAATGGGCGACAAGCCAGAGGAAGAGGGTGATTTTAGGCCAATGTTTAAGGTCCTAGATTTTGCTCCACACCTTCCTTGTGGGTAGAGGGTATGATTGAGTTTTGATATTATAGGCCTATCATATGCTGAAGGTGCCCTGTGGAAAATATCCCCATCGTAGGATATCCTCTCATGTGTGTTTGGGGATTTTCCTTTTGGACATTTCATCCTGCCAGGGTCTCAGATCCATGTGTGCCTCCAGGTTCAGGCGTTCCCTGTTTAAGTGCCAGCGTCACCAGGTGTCCTCTGTGGGGTTGTCTTTCCAGTAATCAACGACTTTTTTCAGGCCCACATGTGTAGCTTGGGTGTTGATATGCTCAGCCCAATCCTCGTGGTCAAGAATTGGCCATTGCTGCCAGGAATCTTTCCAGAAGAGGGCTGTTTTCCCATTTCGGATTTCCCAGAAAGCATGTATGGTTACCAGATGTCTATTCTGCTTAGTTGCTGCCCAGATTAAGGATCCTGGGTTGTCCCCATTCCATCGTATTAAATTCTTCTCCGCCATATCGGGTGTATATTTCCTTTTCCAGAGCCTTGCCCAGAGATCCTTGGGATTTTTTATCCAGTGCCACCAGATCTTGGCGCTAAGGACTTTATTCATGATGGAGGGGTCTCGTAGTCCAAGGCCTCCCTGTGCTTTGGGTTGGCAGAGTTTGTCCCAGTTGATCAACGCTATTTTATTCCCTGTGTTGAGGCCTTTCCAGAGGAAGTTCCTCTGTAAGATTTTTATGGTTGTGAGGACAAACTTTGGGGCAACAAGTGTCGAAAAGGTGTAGATGGGAAGGGATTGAAGAAAATCTTGAAGGAGAATAAGACAACTGGGAAGGTTTAGTACTCTAAAGGTCTAAGAAGATAGCCTTTTGTTAAAAGAGGAAAGAAGTTGTTCCCAAGAGGAGTTTCTGAGGGCATTATGAATCAGGGGGATGCCAAGGTATTTGGACAGAAGGGAGCTTCGGTTGAAAACCAAGATATCAGAGACATGGCATTGAATCAGAGGGGGCGTATTGAAGAAGAATATTTGGGACTTGTCTTTGTTACAATCCATTCCTGAGGCATCAGAGAAGGTTTGAAGGATCGAGAGGAGGGAGTGAGCTTCATGTGTTGTAGGGGTACCCATCATTAGAGTTTCGTCCACAAATTGGCTATGTGAGATAGGGGGGGAGATACCATGCAAAGGTAGACCTGTCAACATGTTACTTGTGACGAATGCGTGAATGGAGTGGCTAAGATCCTCGGCCATAATGATGAAGAGGAAAGGGGAAAGAGGGTCTGCTTGTCTAATTCCTTTGGAAGGGGAGAAAGGGCGAGAAGGAACTCCATTGATAAGGATGGAAAAAAAAGCCATGGAGGTTAGATTTAGAATCCAATTCACCCAGAGCTTGTTGAAACCAAAGGCAAGAAGCATTTCCCGCATATAGTCCCAGATTAACTTATCGAAGGCTTTAGAAAGGTCTAGTTTAAGAAGCATACCTGGCGTTTTGGTATTCTGCAAAGAGTGGATCACTTCATGAGCTAGGATGACGTTGTCCAGGATTTGTCTGCCTTCAACATAGCCTGATTGCTCCAGAGAGATAATCGTTGGTAGGATGGGCTTGAGTCTTCATGCAATCACTTTCGTTAGAAGTTTGTAGATGACGTTGCAAAGGGCTATGGGTCTGAACTACTTAGGATGGTAGGCCTGCCCCTCTTTGGGGATGAGGGTAAGGAAAGTTTCATTGAGAGCCTGAAGGACTTGTCCTATGGATCGATAATCTTCAATGATTTCCCACACCTCTACCCTGATCATTGGCCAACAATGGTAGAAAAAGTCGCTGGTGAAGCTATCGGGGCCAGGAGCCTTGCACTTGGGGGTGTCCTGAAGTTCTTGATCCACCTCCTCAATGGTAATGGGCCGGAGCAGAGTTGAGTTTTGCTCTAGAGTAACAAGGGAGGGCACATGCTGTATGACCTTAGCTATGGCCTAAGATCTATCCGGGAGTGGTTCCATTAGGAGATCTTTGTAATAGTATATCAGTGTCGTCTCCAGGTCTTCATGGGAATGAATAGGCTCGCCATTGGTGGAGGTTAATTGCGTAATTCTATTAGTATGACGGTGGTGAATGGTGGTTCTGTGAAAGAATTTGGTGTTTCGGTCCCCCTCCTTGAGCCACTGGATGCGATATTTTTGTTTCCATAGAATCTCTTCTTGACCTTTTCTGGCCTCCAACTATTGATTTACTTTTGCTTCCTGGGTTTTAAGATCGTCTGTTAGCCCTTGTAGTTGGATCTGATTTTGAATCACACCCATTTGTTCTGACAGCTGCTTTTGGGAGTCGAAGATATTGCCAAAGGTTTGCTTATTCCAAAGTCTGAGTATTTTCTTGAGGTTCTTTAGCCTTTGCTGAAATCTATACATCTTGGAGCCGCGGGGGACCTCTGCCTCCCTCCACCAATCCTGGATCTTTGCTTGGAAATATGGGTGGTTGAGACAAAACTATTCAAACCTGAAGGGTTTTTTCCCTGGAGTGGTTGGCACCTCCAACCATAGCTGAATGGGCTAGTGATCCAAACCAGGGAAATTCAGAATGCCTTCTTCCAGAGTTGTCCCTTCCAGCATAAGGGAGTCAAAAATGAGGAAACGATCTAGTCTGCAGGCGATTTGATGTGATCCAGTTCTTCTATTTGTCCAGGTATGGATGCCATTGATGGTTTACAGGTCGATGAGGTTGAGGTTGTCAATGAGGCTATTGAATTCAACGGAGTCCTAATCCAAGCGTCTTGATCCCCCTTTTTTTTCCTCCAGACTGCATATGAGATTGTAATCTCTGTCAGCAATCCATCTGTTGTGCCTAGTTAAGGTGGATAGGTACTCCAGGTTCCTGAGAAAGGATTTCTTATCCCTTGGATTGGTTGGCCCGTAGACATTGGTCAGGTGTCCAAGCTTATTAGAGCCAATGAGCCTATAGTCTGCAGTGATGGACCATTTGGTAGTGACAAAGTTTTCCATAAGCGTTGAGTTGGTGTTCCAAAGGATAGCTAGTCGTCCAGCTGTACCTGTGGCTGCGGTAGAAACTGCTTCCACTTGCTTCCAACAGTAGGGGAGTAGCCTGTCAATATCTTCAGTTGTGCACTTTGTTTCCTGTAGTAATAATATGTCTGGTTTTTCTACTAAGATCAGATCTCGTAGCATTTTTTTCTTGCTACGTCCATTGAGGCCTCTTATATTCCAAGAGATAATCTTCATGATGATGGGGGGGGTGGGGAGAGGAGGAAAGTTGTCCGAGATAAGGTGGATTTTCCCAGAGTTCACCATGAAGTGGCCTATTTCTTGTATGATCTTGTTGGTAGACTTCCTTCCTCTTTTATTTTCATCTTTCTAAGTTTTTCTCTGACTCTTTGACTGATTGCCCTGTATTCCCAGGCCCTTGCTAGATCGAGCTATGGATCCAATTGAGGAGTTAAGGAAGACCTTGTGCACCTTCCGTAATTGATCCCTAGGTATGGTGTACAGTTTTTGATGTCTATAGGCGTGTTCGAGGTGCTCCAGATCCACCCCAGCTAATTCTTTCTCTTCTAGCTCCATTTCAGTGTCGCCATCCTCTATCTCCAAATGGTCTTGCTGGCCAACAACAGGGTCTAGAAATGAGTGATCTGATTCCTTCTCCTGTAATGGTCGTTCTTTCCCTGGGATCATAGATTGGGGAAGGTTTTCTACATGGAGTTCATTGAGGTTTATGGAGGTTGATGGATTCTCTGGTTGATCCTATAGTATTGCATATTTATTACTAGTGGAAGGATCCTTACTTACTTGGGCTGGCTGCTTCTGTCCTCCTTGTCTTCTTTTTCCAGCTGGTTGAGCGAAACCATCCTTATCTTTGCCGCCTTCTGGGTTCCCCTCTTTGTGAGCAACATTGAGGGGGAATTCTCTGAAGAGATGTCCATGCTCATGACATTTCCTACATCTGAACAGAATGTGTTCATAGTCGATGGTTTGGGTCCAATCCTCATCATGGTATTCGAGAATTATGGATCCCGAGAGCGGCTTGGCTATGTTCAGGTATATGCATAAGTGCGCATAGGAGGTGTATCGCCTCTGCTTAGTGGCCTCTGAAGACTTAACATATATTCCAATGGTGTTACCTATACCATCCAAGACCTCTTCCAGCCAGAATTCCCTGGGAAGACAGTATAGTCTAATCCATACTGGTGCATGCACGAAATCTTCCTTTTCAGGGCTGAACTTCTCGGTCCAGAATCTTAATAAGAGTCCGGCTGAGTTGTATAAATAAGGCCCTCCATCAAAAATGCGATTGCGGTCCTCGAGGTTATGCAGTATGATTGTGAAGAAACCCTTGGATCCTAGTTGCAGTTCATAGTGTCCTTTTGGCTTCCATGAATATTGTATCCATTTGATCAGATCCCTCTCTGAAGGCCAAAGCCCTAGGAATTTTCCTACCAGGGCATAGTCTCTCATATATTTCTTTTGTTCTTCTATGCATGGTGAGCTAATGATGTATTTCGGGGCCTGTGGCGCTTGTGGGATGAATTTTCCTGGCAGCCATGGAGTTGACGCTATAGCAGGTGTAGCCACATTCTCTGGATCAATATTCATCTCCCAATACTTGAATGTCCCTTCCGTTAAAATCTTTGAGCGCAGATCTAGAGGGGGCTCAAAATTCGACCGTTTTAATCCTTCTCCAGAGCTTTCATTTGCAGTAGCCTGGTTGTAAGAGGCATCGTTTGGCCCTCCGTCCTTCAAATTCATGAGCCCAATCAGGGAAAGAGTTGTGAAAGTGTGGCTTAAAACCTAAACCTAGTTGTAGAGTGCTCCCCTACATTCATCCCCAAACCATTTTGTTTCAGTTTTTAAAGCATTGATATTTGAAAGGTATTTTCCCCAGTTTTCTGGCCAGCCGACAATCTTCCTGGATAGGAAGGGAACAGTAGAAGAAATGGAGAACTATAATGTTATAAGGATTTTTGAGTCTAAACAAAATCCTTGCTTCCTTCCATGTCACATATCTAGTACAATGTGTTTTGTTGGAATAACAAGGGAGTACATCTGTTGGTTGCATTTTGTCCATGAGAAAAGGAAAGGACAATTCATGTCTATGCCTTCGAAAGTCCAGGATATCATGGTCAGGAACCACTTCAATAGGTATTTCACTTACACTATCCTGAATGGACTCTGTACTAGTACCAATGATTCACACAAGCAGAACCAAAAAGGCTCGGGTGAAAAAAGTGCCCAATCCTCGATTCCCACAACCAAGAACACAACATCTCGTGGCATCACTCCAATGGATTACCCAAGTAACAAAGTCACACATATTTATTTAGGTGGAGGAGGAGATAAGAATCCTCCCTCCGACAAAATTGAAAGTTTTCACAAGCTTCCCGTGGGAAAAAACCAGAAAAAAATAGTCCAAGAACAGAAGGGACCGAGGGGAGAAATTTATATGTAGGATCTCTCCCTCGAAGATATGGAACTAGAAATTGACATTGAAAAAATGTTCCCTGAAGACAATCACCTAGAGAGCACTGCTCCTCACAATCATGGGATGGAAATACTTGGCATAGATACATTAGACGAAGAAGAGTCTTTTGCATTTCAGAGCGTTGTTTTTGACATTGAATAAAAAAAATTGATTATTGAAAACATAGATCTAAAGAATAAGAAAGGGACATCTCATTCAGAGTTCAACCTACACAACATGTGCCCTTCCCAGATATCCAAGATGCACCGAGCAACTAGAGATGCTCTAGACAACTCTATTAGTGGCCTTGAAACAGAAAACCTCATGTTAAAGACGCGAATCAAAGAATTGGAGGCAAATCTAATGCCTCTTCCACTATTTGCTACTCCTTTGGCAATGGTCAGGTCCACCACACTTGTGCCAAAGTTAAGAGGATCAACAAGCCTTCTCACATCGGCCTGGGACTATGTGGAAAAGAATATAAACAAAAGAATGGAATTAATAACAAAATCTTGGCAGATGTCAAGAATATGGTCTCTTTTGGAACAAGAATGCATGCTTTTCATGAGTATCTGCAAGCAGATCTCAAGAACAAGAAAGGTTTTTATCTCGATGCAGTTTTATTATTTGGTGTTGAAGTTACCGATATGACAGAATTCAAAAGAATACAAGAGGACATCCCTTCCCTGGATCGAATAAACCAGCTAAACGCATGTTGGAAAGAAAAGGTAAAGAACCCGATTGGTATTGTTCAAGAATGTAGCTAGACCATATCTAAAAGAGACAAATTATTCAAGAATCTAACTGAGATAGATCTAGATGGAAACACCAATGAAGTCCAGGACCCGAAAT
Organism: Picea mariana; assembly: GCA_032191745.1. NCBI lineage: Eukaryota > Viridiplantae > Streptophyta > Pinopsida > Pinales > Pinaceae > Picea > Picea mariana. The sequence continues at coordinate 104,616 of JASDQU010243757.1, read as the reverse complement.
TGATATTAAACTCGTTGTTTTTAACCAAGCAAGCATTTGATGATCAAGTTCATATATATAAAACAATGTCATTTGAAAATTTCTATGGTATTCTTGAATATGGTGAAGATGATGTGAAAACTTGGCTAGTCGGTTATGTAATTAGAAACAAAAATATTCAAGAAGCATTGCACAACTTGTCTATTGATCTAAGGGACTTGGAAAGTGAACTCTTCAATATAAAAATCTGGCATGAAATGAGCGTGGCGCCCATGAGGAGCTACATCGAAGAATGGTTGAAAAAGTTTGTCAACCAGATTACCAATGAAGGCCAAAGATGAGGAAAGCCATAAAAGGACATCAGTAAAGAAATGACAAGGCATGGGACACCATCATAGTAAGTTGATACTGATTACATTCTTCCGTCTTCATCCACTTATTCTAACAAATCTTTAATCCAGATGTGACAATTTTCTCTTTCTTCTTACCAGGTTTTCCTATTTTCCATCATCGACTTTCTTCTTTCTACAAACTTCATTCTTGTACATCTTTGCTTTGTATTCCGTGACATTCCCAATCAGATTCATTCTAGCAAACACATTTTTTATTTCACAGAATATGTACTGAACTATGGTTTGTTTTTGCAAATTCGAAGACAACCTTTTTGGGGAAATATTCTCTAATGTATTTTGTGACCCAGTTTATCTAAATATAAATATTTGGGGTTGTTCTATCTTGATATTTAATTCTTGGTGTTGTTATTTGGAATTTGTATTTCTTATTAAAATTAACTCATTTCATTGTACATGTTCCTGTTCTATATTGTGCATGTATTGCAGCTTCCTATATTTCAGAATATTCTTCGATATACAAAATTTAAAGTCATATTTTTTTCTCTGTTCCTTGTAGGTTTGAAAAAAATAATTTGAGCCCAAAAGACCATTCAAATTCGAACATGGTTTAAATTTGGACCACAAATAATCTAGTAAGATACATTGATATGGATACATTTTAAATAAACATAAACAAAATCCCTTTAAACTTGAACCTGACTTTCTCGGGCTCCTGGATTGTCCACGGGTTGATCAGTTTGTGGACTATCAAATCCTCATTTCCATCTATATCTTCACATCAGGAACCCAACTGATGATCGTCCCTTTCAACACTTGGCCAAATATCTCAATGCGACATCCCAACTTAGCACTATCGCATTCTTATCCTGCGTGTTCCATTATATACATCTTGCACCCAACACTTCTGTCATATACATTTTTCACCCAAAAATTTCATGATAAAAGATAAGTATAAAAGACGGTAATATATTGACATCTATGATAGATATCCCATTTTCTCGCAAGATCTTTTCTGCATGTTTCTGGAGAAGTTATATACTTATTGCATATACTTGGAAAGGAGTGTGAAGGTGGCGGGCACATAAATACCCATGGAAAGCGGTCGGGCGGGCTTCAAAATAGGGTGGCAAGGGTTCCCGATGAGATGTAAGACCTCGACTGCCAAATTGTATATATCGGAACATTTCAGTGAAAAATGTGTACACGAAGAAGGTGTTCCTTCCATCGTCAATTCAAATTCATTTTTCTTTCACTAGTGACAACTCAGTGCAGAACTTTGTTTATTCGCATTAACAAGAAAATAATGTATTCAACAACGATTTACGAGAGCCCAACTGACCCCCGTGTTGGGTGCTCCCTGTTTCGTGATATACGCATTCAACAATGATTTATGGGAGTCCGACTGACCCTTAGATTCTCACTATTATAAATCTTTCACCTAAAACTTTCGTCATCTACAAGTGCGCGATACACATCTTGCACACTAAAATTTCGTACTCTGCAATTCGTCGCGACTTAGCGCTATCAATTTCTTATGCCCCCCTATTATGTGATATACATTTTTCACACAACACTTCTATGATATAAATTTTTCACCAAACACTTGCATCATTTACAATTCAACCCTGGTTATAGAGCCCGCCTACCTGGGAATCTGGGATCTAAAAAGTGGCTAGGCATCGAATGGATAGAGGTCGGTCGGAGTCACGATATAAAAGCAAAAAACACCATTCAAATTCTAACATGGTTTACATTTGGACCACAAATAATCTAGTAAGATAAATTAATATGGATACATTTTAAATAAACATAAACAAAATCCCTTTAAACTTGAACCTGACTTTCTCGTGCTCTTAGATTGTCCATGGGTTGATCGGTTAGCGAACTGTCAAATCCTGATTTCCATGTATATCTTCACATTAGGAACCCGACCGACGACCATCCCTTTCAACAGTTGGCCAAATATCTCACCGCAATGTCCCAAATTAGTGCTATTGTATTCGTATCCCACATGTTCCATTATATACATCTTGCACCCAACACTTTCGTCATATACATATTGCACCCAACAATTCTGTGATAAAAAATAAAAGTATAGAAGACGGAAAATAAAGGTAAATATATTCACATCTATGATAGATATCCCATTTTCTCGGAAGATCTTTTATGCATGTTTCTGGAGAAGTTATATACTTATTGCATATACTTGGAAAGAAGTGCGAAGGTGGAGGGCATAGAAATACTCATGGAAAGCGGTCGGACATGCTTCAAAATAGGGTGGCAAGGGTTCCCGAGGACATGTAAGGACCCGACTGTCAAATTGTATATATTGGAACATTTCAGTGCAAAATGTGTAACACGAAGAGGGTTTTCCTGCCATCCTCAATTCAAATTCATTTTGTGTTCACTAGTGACAACTCAGTGTACATCTTTGCGCGACTTAGCGCTATCGATTTCTCATTCCCCCCCTGTTCTGTGATATGCATGTTGCACACAACACTTCCATGATATAAATTTTGCGCCAAACACTTGCGTCATTTACAATCGACCCCGGTTATAGAACCTGCCTACCCGGGAATCCATGATTTGAAAAGTGGTTAGACATCGAAAGGCTACTGGTCGGTCAGAGTCACGGTATAAAAGCACAAGCGCAAATTTGAACGGGTGCGTCCGCCAACGCGCATTGAGACATTTTCGGAAAAATGGCTAAGTAATGAGAAATAGATGGTAGAGTGGAAAAACAAACGAGAATTTTGTTTAGTATAGAAGACGGAAAACAAGGTCCAATATATTCAAATTTGCAATGGATAATCCATTTCCTAGCAATATCTTTTCTGTATGTTTGAACTATAGAAAGAGGTCAGACGAGCTTCAAAATAGGGTGACAAGGGTTCCCGAGGAGACGTAAGGCCTCGCCTGTCAAATTGTATATATCGAAACATTTCAGTGCAAAATGTGTAACACGAAGAGGGTATTCATGCCATATTCAATTAAAATTCATTCTTCTTTTACTGGTGACAACTCAGTGCATAGGTTTGCTTATTGGTAGTCACAACCAAAAACCTATTCAATAGCGATTTACGGGAGCTGAACCGACCCCCGGGTTGGCGCTATTATAGATCTTGCACCTAAAACTTGTGTCATCTACAGTTCCTCCCTATACATATTGCACCCAAAACTTTTGTGGTCTACAATTCGTCCACATATTGAAACATGGTTTGCATTTCGACCACAAATAATCTATTAAGATACATTAATATAAATACAATTTAAATAAATATATTTAAACTTGAACCTAAATTTTTTCAAACTCGTTGATTGGTCCTATATCATCACATCATGAGCCCGACCGACCGCAGTTCCTTTCAACACTTAGCCAATTATCTCTTCGTGGGGTCGCGACTTAGCGCTATCGAATTTTTATGCCCCCATGTTCTGCGATATACGTATTCAACAGCAATTTATGGGAGTTCGACCGACCCCCGGGTTGGCGCTATTATAAATCTTGCACCCAAAGCTTATGTCATCTATAAGTGTGCGATATACATCTTGCACCCAGAACTTTTGTACTCTACAATTCGTCGCGACTTCACGCTATCGATTTCTTATGCCCCATGTTCCGTGATATACATGTTGCACACCACACTTCCTTGATATACATTTTGCACCAAACACTTGCGTCATATACAATTCGACCTCGGTTATAGAGCCCGCCTATCTGGGAATCCGCAATCTGAAAAGTGGCTAGGCATCGAATGGTTAGCAGTCGGTTGGAGTCACGATATAAAAGAACCAGCGCAAATGTGAACCAGTGTGTCCGCCAATGCGCGCATTGGGACATTTTTGGAAAAACAACTAAGTAATGAGAAAGAGAGAGTAGGGCAGAAAAATGGTCAGACTGGATTCAAAATAGGGTGACAAGGGTTCTCGAGGAGACGTAACGCCCTGCCTGTCAAAGTGTATATATATTCTGCTACTACTTGTGAAAAATCAGTGCATAGGTTCGACAACCAAAAAACGTATTCGACAATGATTTATGGGAGCTCGATTGACCCCCGAGTTGGAGCTATTATAGATCTTGCACCAACACTTGCATCATCTACAGTTCTTTCATATACATATTGCACCCAAAACTTTCGTGGTCTACAATTTTTCCACATATTGGAACATGGTCTTCATTTTTCCCACAAATAATCTATTAAGATACATTAATATAAATACAATTTAAATAAATAGATTTAAACTTGAACCTGACTTTTTTCAAACTCGTTGATTGGTCCTATATTGTCACATCATGAGCCCCATCGACTGCAATTCCTTTCAACACTTAGCCAATTATCTCTCCACGGGGTCGTGACTTAGCGCTATCAAATTTTTATGCCCCCTGTTCTGTGATATATGTTTTGCACACAACACTTCCGTGATATACATTTTTCACCAAACAGTTCTGTCATTTACAATTTGACCACATTTCAGTGCAAAATGTGTAACACGAAGAGGATATTCATGCCATCTTCAATTCAAATTCATTCTTCTTTTACTAGAGACAACTCAATACATAGGTTCTCTTATTGGCATTAACAACCAAAAAACGTATTCAACAACGATTTACGGGAGCCCAACCGACCCCCGAGCTGGCGCTATTATAGATCCTACACCCAAAACTTGTGCCATCTACAGTTCCGCCATATACATCTTGCACCCAAAAATTATGTGGTCTACAATTCGTCCCCATATTGGAACATGATTTGCATTTCGCCCACAAATAATCGATTAAGATACATTAATATAAATACAATTTAGATAAATATATTTAAACTTGAACCTAACTTTTTTCGACCTTGTTGATTGGTCCTATATCGTCACATCATGAGCCCCATCGACTGTAGTTCCTTTCAACACTTAGCCAATTATCTCTCTACGGGGTTGCGACTTAGCGCTATCGAATTTTTATGCCCCCTGTTCCATGATATACATAGTCAACAACAATTTACGGCAGTCTGACCAACCCCTGGGTTGCCACTATTATAAATCTTGCACCCAAAACTTTTGTCATCTACAAATACGTGATATACATCTTGCACCCAGAACTTTTGTACTCTACAATTCTTCACTCTATCGATTTCTTATGCCCCCTGTTCCGTGATATACTTGTTGCACACCACACTTTCGTGATATACATTTTTCACCAAACAATTGCTTTATATACAATTCAACCCCGATTATAGAGCTCACCTATCTAGGAATCCGTGATCTAAAAAGTGACTAGGCATCAAATGGTTAGTGGTCAGTTGGACTCACGATATAAAAGCATGAGCGCAAATGTGAACCAGTCCGTCTACTAATGCGTGCAATGGGACATTTTCGTAAAAATAGCTAAGTAACGAGGAAGAAAGAGTAGAGGGGAAAAACGATTAGATGGGCTTCAAAATAGGGTGACAAGGGCTCCCGAGGAGATGTAAGGTCCTGCCTGTCAAATTATATATATATATTGCTTCTACTCATGACAACTCAGTGCACAGGTTCACTTATTGGCATTAACAACCAAAAAACGTATTCAACAGTGTTTACGGGAGCTCGACCGACCCCTGGGTTGGTGCTATTATAGATCTTGCACCCAAAACTTGTGTCATCTATTGTTTCGTTGTATACATCTTGCACCAAAAACTTTTGTGGTCTACAATTTGTCCACATATTGGAACATGATCTACATTTGGACCACAAATTATCTACTAAGATACATTAACATCAATACAATTTAAATAAATATACTTAAACTTCAACCCTACTTTTTTCGAACTCGTCGATTGGTCCTATATCATCACATCATGAGCTCTACCGACCATAGTTCCTTTCAACACTTAGACAATTATCTCTCTGCGCAGTCGTGCCTTAGCGCTAACGAAATTTGATGCCTCATGTTCCATGATATACGGGTTGGTTCAGTTATTGTCCCCGGGTTAGCACTATTATAAATCTTGCACCCAAAACTTTCGTACTCTACAATTCTTCATGACTTAGCGCTATTGATTTCTTATGCCCTCTTGTTTCGTGATATACATGTTGCACACAACACTTCCGTGATATACATTTTGCACCAAACACTTCTGTCATTTACAATTCGACCCTATTTTCCAAAATTTGCCTTCTAAGATGCTTGGCAGTGACTACGCTGCCATGCAACACTTGTTTTATATGGTTTGTCTTCCTCCATGCCTGAAGAAACCTCCACGAGTATTTTATCAGCCGCCACAATATTTGTTAATTTGATTTTTTTTGGCACCAATTAATTTTTATATTCTTTAATTTGATCCATTTTTTCACCATTTAATTTTTTATTTGAAGTTTGATTATAAGATGCTCAGTCCTTTACATGCAATGAGAATTAGGTTTTGATCTCTTGCAATGGAATTATCAACATGCAATTAGAGTTTCAATATTTGTAATATAATTAGGTTTTAAAGATTTAAATAGAAGAAGGTTTTAAATGTTTTAAAATAGAATTAGGTTTTAAATTTTTAGATCTTTTGCAATAGATTTAAATTTCCATCTCAAGCTATTGTAGTGACACCTTCTTAATGAAAATTCATTGAGTGGAGGTTTCTAAAAATCTCATGCTCCTAATGGAAGTAAAAAAGTGGATTTTGAAAATAAATAATATATAGCAAATCTAAATTAATAATAATGATAATAATATATTTTTAAGGTCACAGCCAAGACACCAAATTGGTGTATGAGACCCCCTTGTTTGTGAGACATATACTCATTATACTGTCATTACTTATCCAGCCACAATTATGTGGCTTACTCATTTTATTGGTAAGAATGCTTGTCCATTAATCACTTCTTTTTAGTTATTACACTTTAACTTACAACACATAAAATAGGGGCACCTTTCCTTTCGTGGAGAAAAAATAAATGAAATAAGTCAGCCATATCTAATTGTGCTATGGATTATTTATAGATTTGAGGTAGGATATAAATTGTATTAATAGTAAATACATGTGTGTTGCGACCACTATATATCCTTTTGAAAATAAGGAAATGTTGTCTTACTATAATATCAAATGTGGTTATATATAGTTTCGCAAATAGGGGAATCTTGTCTTTCTATAGTATCAATTTTTATTAGAAACTTGGGACTAAAGTAGATCCTTATACCCATTTTGGAATTAGAAATAACATTGGTGCATGCACTTGATAAATGGAACCAATATTTTGAAGGTCTATTATGATTATTACAACTATATGATACCTGCATTGATCAACATCTGCATTTGTTGACAGATTAGATTGGAAGTCTCATTGACATCTCCATTTATATTTGAAGGTTGGCTAGCTAAATAATTATTTGCAGCTATGACACCCCAATCATCTTCTATATAAACAATAATATAGTGCATATCATTTGTTAATGATTCAAATTTATTTTTAAAAAATGTTCCACTGATAGACAAAGCTCACTATTACCAGCATTTCTCCCGCTAGATAATAGGTTTCTCTATCTATGGTGACCCTTAAGAATAGCCTCATTTGAAATGATTAAAATGTCCATGGATAGAAAATTAGTTATGTAGTTGAGAGTGAATAACTCAAAAACCCAATTTTATTGTAGTTATTTTGAAACAAATAGCCATACATCTAGTAGTACATTGAGTAATCTCAATTTATGGTAGTTCTTTTGAAACACAGAGCCATACATCTAGCAGTAAAATATGCATTGCAATTGATATCATGTATTGTATATCAGAGTGTAACTCATAAAATGAGTTATAAAATAGAAGGTCTTTTACTAAATAATTCCTACAAAGGACTAGAATCGATCGTGTAGTACAAAGAAAATTTCTATAAATTGTAAATGGATTCAAAGGAT